>PTEX01000200.1:1237943-1335295 GCA_003342815.1 Eudromia elegans | reverse complement strand
ACGCCGAGTCCCGCGAAGGTAACGCCGCGTCCCGCGGAGCTGGAGCGGGAGGGCCGGGCCGGGGCCGTGCGCGGGGCCGGAGGGAGGCGGCGGGTGCGCGGAGCCCTGCGCGGAGCTCCTGGCGCGGAGCCCCCGGTGCTGCCCGGCGCAGAGCCCTGGTGCTGCCCGCATCGCTGGAGCGGGATGTACCAAAGGCGGGGATGAAGGGACAGGAGAAGGAGGGAGGGAGGAAGTTTCCCGTGTTTTTAGGAAAAAAAAGAAAAGCAGCAGCAGGTTTACTGGTTTACTTAAATGCACAAAGGCAGCAGCAGCAGATGGAGAATTCGATCTTTGCCAATCCCCAAAGTAATTCCTCAAAAGGGTGAGATGCAGCGAATGGGAAGCCCTTCTCTCTCTCTCTCCTGTTTTCTCAGAGGGGTGTTATTACAGTTACATGTCTCCTGGGAATTCCCCTGGGTCAGCACATAGCATAAAGCCCTTAGAAATTTCCTAGCTAAAGCCCCTGTTTTACTGACCTGAGCAAAGTGCGATTTTCTGTCAATGTGAGCATCGACAGCAAGTACAAAATCCAGCCATAAATACAATTCCACCATGAATAAAGCATCCTCAGCCCTTATGAGCGCAGGGATGACATGCAAAGACCTGACGTGAGTTGGCACGTGCCCTTGCCACCTGCGCCTGGTAACTGATCCTGACACGCGGGGCTCCGTCAGCCCTTCCCSCGTGCGTGGGGATGTTAAACTGCCTCTGGAATCACTCTGCATGTTCTGCACAAACCCCATTTCAGGATGGAAAGCCGGGTGCAGGGCTGTGCACTTCCCTGCTGATAGGTGGTGTTAGCAGAGCCTCTGGGAGGGCTCTACATTGCTGCTAATAGCAAAGTTTTTGCTAGAAAAGCCTAATTCATTTGTTCTTGTTGAGGTAGTGGGAAGGAGATAAGTGAGGAGGGATAAAATTCTGGAATTTCTGTGTAGCTTTTCTCAGCAAAAAATGGGTTTSCTCAGCATGAACATGTTCATCCACTGCTTGAGATAGCACCTAGGTCTCTTCCCTTGGGAGTGCTCAGTCTCGTARCCATCCTGTATGCCATGGTGTTTTCCCTACAACATGTAAAAATATGGAACATGTTGCCTGCCCCGGACGCTGCTTTCTCCATCTGCATAGACTGCTCCGTGGGTTGTGACTTGCAACCTCTTTGACACTTGAAAGACTTGATGCAGTGCCTTGCCTGCRCTTTAGGAGAAGGATTTTCCCAAAGCAGCAGCAATAGAGGCACTCCCAGCTCTCGCAGAGTTTCTTCAGTTTGGGAACCTGGCTACTCCAAACATAAGCCAGGCCTCTCTGTATCCTGCAGATCCTAAATGAAGAAGCTGAGCTTCCAGCTCTTTCTGAAGAGGAGAGGGCCAAGCACTGCACCCCTTTGTAATGCCCTTCAGTAGCTAGTTTCTTTAACACTGAAATGAGTCTGCTTGTTATTTTTCTTCTTCCAGCTTTATGTTGTTGGCACTGGCTTCCACTGTGTCTTCTCTCAGATTAAGGCTTGGACTAGCAGCTCTTGTTAGTGCAGGTGCCTTGCACTTGACTTGGAACTTGACTAAGGCAGGTTCCCAGAATCATTCCTTAATGCCATTAGTGTTCCATTCTGCAAGAAAATAGGGAATACTAGAGCTGGACGCAGTCTTTTGTAGTAGACATCTCACTCGTCTACTTGCAGTATATTGGACAATGAAGGGGAGAAGGGGCAGAAGTGGAAAAGATAAAGGAGTAAGATAGAAAAGGATCTAGGAATAGAAACAAAGTGCTGTTTTTCTCAAATTATGCAGGATCTTTGGGCTCCTCAAACCTGACTTCCTCCCGGAGAGGTTTAAATATGTTCAGGGTCTCCCTCTGGGACAATGCTGACTTACCAGGTAGTGCCTCAGGTGCCCTGCTGTGTTTGCCTTGGTTTGACTAACAACAGAAATAATCGTTAGGAGTCTTTTGGAGTTGCTTACGCCTGGTGCCAAAACCTGCTGCTGCTTGGGGTGTGCTGGTGGGATCCCGACAGTACGTGCCTCCCCGTCCTACCCACGTGCTCTAATTTTCAGGAAGTTAGAGGGAGTCTCACAGCAGGGAGATGAATGGGGAAATTCAGGATACTCAGAGGCACGATCTCAAGCTTTCTGCAGTCACAGCCAGRCTTCAGTTCAATTCTAGTTCTCATTGGATATTTTCAAATTTTCATTAAAAAAATGTAAATAAAACCAACTGTGATGACCGTAGACTGTTTGTGTATATAAAAGGGACATCTTCCAGCAGGGATACTGATGGAGTGGGCTGGCAAAGTGCCCGTAGTGCAGATGCATCTCGTATTAGCAAAACTGTGCTTTTGCCAGTGCAGCTTATCTTAGTTAATATGAGCAACACAAGTTATACAGGTGAATAGACATTTATGGGCCCACGAGAGGGTTTGCTTTCCAGATGGGGGATCATACTCTCTTCCAGTCTGCTGACCTATATAAGCAGATAGAATTGGTAATGCAGAAGTGATGCTGTTTAAAAAAGCAAAAATCTGAAAAGCTGAGATGGCAGCCTGAGAGCAACAGAGGTGCAGAGGAAGCCTCAGACAGACTCAATATGTCCTTTTTGCTACTCAGTAATTACAYGTAGACCTGGGCTACTTCTTTTCATCCAACCGTTGCTTTGAGGGCTGTTTACTTGGCTGTCTGCAMGCACTCGAAACGAGGCAGTACACAAAAACTTGCTCCCCCAGCACTATGTGTGTTACACAGCATCATYGTGACAACTGTTCTGAGAATGGCTACGTCCAGAGAGATGCCAGGAACWCTATGAAGTTGTGAGCCGGAGGGACTAGATCTCGCAGACAAGACACCTCTGATCATCAGCAAAAGCTGTGATGTTCTACTTTCTTTTGAGCTTAAAGCTATTTGCCCTGGAAAGTGCTCTTCAACGTGTCTGGGTATTTCTCAGAGTCATCGCTGTGCACGATGTAAGCCATAACCTGCACGTATGGCCTTTTTCTGTGCATAAAATCGTGCATTTGGCAACACGTTTAAGTGGACCCAGATGACCAGGTGATCTAGATCATCTCTGCATATAACCTAACCCAGTCTTAAAACTCTGGTGACCATCTGCCTCCTCTGCAGGGTTTGCCAGCAGAGGTCGTATTATTTTCTTTGCACCACAACAACTAAAAATACCGAATGTAAGCAGGCAGACAACTGTTTCCTGTGGAATCCTTCTAAATCCTCCATCTGCTTCTTTACTCTCCTTTAGTGACTATGTGTTGAGACCTGCCATGGTCCCAGTTGTTGCAGGAACAGGTGAAGGGACACAGTGYTTTGCTCAAAATCCACATGTGGTGTGACTAGAGAATTCTTCAACACATTTGTTTTCTCTTTTGGGGCAAAATTATTTTGATGAGTGCAGCAGAGCACAGCAGAAGGCCTGATGCAGGAGGGGTGTTTGTGGAAAAGCCCCCGGGCAGCATGTGGCAGAGCCCTGCTGAAGTCTGCAGGGCCCCATCCTATTGCTCCCGACACTAAAGGGAGTTTCTCTGCAACTTCTCCTGGGGTAAATCTAGCCCACAGAGGGGTGTCAGGGGGCAGCTGTTGTTTGAAAGCCAGGAAGCATCTCCACACTCTACTACTGAAGTTAACAGGGGTCTTTGCCATGACTTCACGGACCTTCCGTAAGGTCCTGTGTGTCTGCCGTGCTTTGCGAGGAGGCCAGGGGCTGGATCATCTGATGAGTAATCACCGCTCAGGTGGCTCTTGTGATTCTTGGCAGTTTATCACAGAGTAAGGGCTCGTGTTGTTTCCGTACTTGATAYTGTGCCCATGCCTGCGGATGAGCTGCCTGACCTGCAGAGAGGCGGCTGTGTCCTCCTGGGGTACCAAACCTCCCCCGAGTCCCTGTGGGCCTGTCCCCAGGTGCTGGCAGAGCATCCCTGCTTGGCCCTAGAGTGATGAGCGTGTAATTCAGCACAGGAAGCTTGTTCATTTACTGCCACTCACCAGAAAACCATTAAACAGAGGATCTTTTACAGATAGAGCTTTTGTTTCCAGTGATATCTTCTYCTCCTTTTATTTCTTTTCTTTCCCTTTATTCCCTTCTTTCCCTTTTTTCCCTTCAGGACTTATCCTACATTGTTTCTTCCTCAGTACTAATCGAGTGTCACTTCGCGCTCAGTTTTTGTCTCGGCTCCCTGGGATAGATCTGATTTTGAATCCTTAGTTCTTTTCCTCCTTCCATAGTATGGCACAAATCATTCCAAATCCTGTACCTTACTCTTTTTTCACTTCATCCCAGCAGACAGATATACTGTATTTTATATGTGAAGTTCAGAGAAGTAATAATAACAACAACAACAACAACAACAACAACAACACTGCTTAATATGATTATAAATAAATTTGTATAATTATTTTTTTTTTGTCTGCCTATTTCCAAGCATTTTGTAATGTTTAATTGTAATATTTTCAGATTGAATTTGACGGCAAAATATATCCCCCAAACTGTGCTATGTTATTATTAGGAGCTACTCACTGTTAGGTTCCAGACTATGTACAGGAAAAATTTGGATCTCTCTTGCTTTAAATCGTTCAGCCGTTCCACTCCATATGCACTAGTACTGATCTTAGCTTTTGCAATGCGTACATCCTGGTATTAAATCCATGCTGTCCAAGGCAAGTCCTTGGTTCTTGTTTTGCATATTAGGCCACAACTGTTAGGATCAGAGTGGTTACCAGGTCACTTGGTAATTGGGGCAAAGACATTTCTAATGATTGCTATTGTATATTTTCAGAAATTAGAATATTTAACAAAGCAGGGTCACAGGGAAGAAAGAAGCCCCAGCAGACTGGTGTTAATGTATGAACCTGTGTGCACTGATTTAAGGACTGTTCCCCTCACCGAACCCCAAAAGGGCTYTCCTTTCTGATTGTCTAAATAGGAGATTGTCTAAACTCATGTGGCTTCTTCATTATACATGTTTGTGTTCTCTTGAAGTAACACGAAAGAATCACCATTTTCACGAATCACACTCTTCAAAGTGCTATGGCATTGGCTACTCTTGGTCAGTTAGTTTCTAGGAATATACTGAGCAGTTATTTGAGCAGAAAGGGCTTTGCATCATAATCCTAAAGGATTTCAGATCACAGTTTGCTTCTAGACATATTCTTTGTTTCTTTTTCCTTTCTCTAGTTCTAAGTACTTGTAGAGCTTTGATAGGCCTTCCTAGCAGGTTCTTACCGACTATCAGCTCCTGCCAGTCTTCATTGGACTGCTGTAAAAAATATRCAAATACTTCTGGCCTTCTGGAATACAAAATGCTTCTGGACTGCAGTCTCTCCCTCCCACCCCAAAAAAAAAGAAAAAAAAAAAAAGATAGTTCATGTTCTGTATGTGTGTAAGCTCTGTGGTGGATTAAACAATGAATGGCTGAAAAATCTATATTCTTTTGGAATGAAATAAGAAATTTGACCTAAATCATACCCCCTAGCGTGCAGTTAGCTATTCACGTACGTAATCTGCTGCACTTGGCCAAGCCTGTGAATGCTGTATTCCTGCCTTTCACTATCTCCATAGTAGTAATAATAATGCAAAAAAAAATTGTGTTGATGGGATAGGAGGGTATTGTGCTGCAGACAAAAAGCCAGTGATGCCATTCTCTGTTTGTACTGAAAGCGTCTGTGGGAAAACTGTCCCATTATTTCCCACAAGATTTTCTTTTTTATACAGAAGGATGATTAATACCAAGAAAACAGAGGAAAGCCCAGCTTTTTTARCCTTTATGGGTCTCTTTAAATATATTATAACCCTCTCTGTGCAAATTAGTACTATTTTTGCCCAGTAATTATAAATTATAGGTCTTTTTTTTTTCTCATTTTCAAAGCTTAGAATTAAAAAGATGTCAGTAAATCATATTCTCTGAAAGAGACTAAGTTTTAAAAAATAAGACATGTTGAGCTTTATTACTAATGTGTCCTGTGCATGTTATAGCAGCCTTTTTTTTATGCTTATAGTGTGTGTTTTCTTCTATTGCTTATTTAKATCAGTGAATGTGGGAATTGGGAAGTGAAAAGCTGCAGACAGCCACGCTGGCATGCAAACATAAAAGTCTTTTCAAACAAAATGGTAATGTAAGATGTAATGGTAATTTAAAAGAATGTTAGTCAATATTTGTGTCAACTTTGAAGTGTTTAAGTGAAGACCATTGCTCCTCGGTGTTGAATCAGTAAACTTTTAATTAGAGTTCTTCCGCTCAGAGTTTCTGATCTCTCACTAATATCAGTGAAGAATTTGACATAACTGCAATTAAACCTTCCATGTTTTGTATTATTTCTCTAAAAATAAGAAATATAAGAAATATATGTATCTGTATAAGAGTAAGACTGCTGTGTCTTCTCATATCACTTACTGTGCATTTTGGTAAAGCAGTGAGTGGGTTATCCATTCATGCGGGTCTCTCACGTGATATTGTAATGTCTCTAAACCACCTACATCTCAGCTAAAGGAGTCCCAGGSAGTCAGCAAGTTACAGGGCGGTAAAGGCCCTCCTAGTCTTTTCTGAGGAAACTGCTCCACTTCAGTCTGTGCATGGAAAGGGGATAAGACTTGTCTGAGTCAAGAGCTCAAGAACCYAGCAGCAATGGAGAGTCCTGGGCTCCAGATACACAGCACTGTGTTTTAAACTAACCAGGCACTGAGTATAATGTAAACCAAGCCTGAMACATAGACTAGAACCCAGGGGCCTCAGCTAAGGACTAATGCTCGTTCTCTTGCATCTGCTTCTTCYGATCTGTTGAATCCTTGCAGAAAAGACGTTACTGGAAAGCAGCTTCAATAGTTAGGAATKCACTCTCCATTTCTTTAGTCTTTCCCATCCATTAGGCTACAGCCAYCACAGRGATGTGGRTTTCARTCCTCTCAAGAYCAAATAAAAAGAAAAAAATCATGTTTTCCCCATTTGGGTGGAGTAATTCCAGAGAAGACAAGCAGAAGAGGTTAGGAGGCTCCTCTAGCGAGCTTTTCTAAAAGAGATGGGTGACCTGTGGCACCCTTTTGAAAGAAAAGACTTAGCTGTCCTGCCCGGAAAGGTCTGGGCACTGGGAATTGTGATGGAGGTAGACATCTTCTGGAAGGTTGAGTAAGGCCCCGTGCTCCCGTGGAGCAGTGCAGGATAAACTAGTTTCGTACCGGAGGCACACACTGTTCAGGGTAATGGCTTCTCATTCTGGGATGTCGGGAAGAAGCCTGGGAAAAGAGGGGGTCTTTGGAGGATCAGATGCCTTACAATGGCCTTGCTGAGCATTGTAGTAACCAGGCCYTGAGGGAATTTAACCCCTTTGCCTTAATTTGCCCTAATTCTTCCTAGCTAAAACTGGAATAAATCATCCTTTCTCTCTCTCTTTCTGCYATTTGAATCAAAAGTTCCTCAAGGCTGGAACAGTCCCTTACTATTTGTCTCTGCAGCACTGAATATAGCACAGCCTCCAGCTTGGTTGGGTGTTCTAGGCACTCTGCTCGTAATGAATGGCATGTAATAATACTGCTCCATTTTAACATCTTGTTGTGTGTTCTGCTGGGTCAGATATCAGACAGAGGTCATCGATTGTCTTTAGATCTGAATCTGTAACAGTCTTCATGTCTTTGTGGATACATGGAGCTCAAACAGTAAATTCTGTATGCRAATCTTCCCAAACCCAAACACATGAGTTTGGTTCTCACTCCTATTCAAATTCTTTGCTGCTCTTTATATTTCTTTTATATCTGTTAGACATCAGCATTTATCATCTTGCATGTTTATCTTGACACTCCTTTTTTCTTCTTTTTCTTCATTTTTTTTTCTTTTAAGAATCAAGAGGAATGACTGGCTAAAGCAAAGCCAAAGCTCCGGTCATTCCTGCTTCGTTACCACAGCCGAAGCAGCTCTGGGCAGCGCAGAGAAACAAGTGGTGTTGTACCCTCTGCATTGCTTCCCTGAAAATGCTAAGATTTCCTACCAGAGATTCTGCCTATTTCTCACAGCTGGAGCTATTCACTGCTTCCCAAGTCTTTAGGCATGCTGATTTCCCAGGTATTAAATCAGTGTGTAGTATTTTTAGCCTAATTTTGTAGTCGTACTAGTATTTCATGAATACCAGCTGCAAAGCAAAGCATATTTTTGTTTAAGAAAGAACTGATAGCTGGGGAAGTGTTCCAGTAAAACCTGTATGTCAGCAGCACACGTTGTTTTTAGATAGCTGGCAGTGGTTCTAACTGGGTTAAGTTAGGAAGCAGAGACTGAAAGATGCATTTCTTGTGTTTAGGTAGATAGCTTTAAGCATCAGGTTACTGGCCATATTCCACTGGGGTTGTTTCAGGAGGAGCTTATAAAGCCCAGTTTTATCCCCAGTGAGGAATGGAAATATATATTTTTATATCTGAAATGTTTGCAGGATGAAGAAGATGAATCATTGTTCAACTTTCAGGAGAGACTTTGGGTGCAATGCTACATTAGATATTAGTAGGTCATTAGATATACTCCTGGAAGGTACTTTTGTACTGTTATGATGGAGATCTATGTAGAACCAAATATCCCATACAGGTTGCCAAGAAGCAGGGATCGGTTAGCAACAATATCATTGAAATACGAGCAATACCTACAAAAGAAAATTGAAATCAGGAGCATGAAATATAAGGCTCGTTTTTTCTAGGCAAGTGACCTTCAGCTTATGGATGGGATTTTGAAATCTATCTTATGTTCTCCATCTCTATTGTCTTATCAGTATATAGTTTGTTTTTCTGAATGTCAGGAAAGCTCCTTAAATCTTCTTGCCAAGTCCTCCAGCTCCTCTTTGAAGCAGATGATATTATAGGGCATCTAATAGGGCTCGTAAATGTGGGGAGCACATGGTGTCCCAAAGGTTCAGAACCAAGGGTTCCAAGTCCACTCTCAGTCATATCCATGGGCATATGTAAAGTCCTACATTTTACTATAACCAAACAGTAAAAGGTAAGAGAGAAATGAAAGCTGACAGAGAGGAAGATGATGATATGCGGAGATTTTACGTACAACAAGATCAAAATATTGTGAGGCGTGTAGTTGATCACATCACTTGTTTTAKTAAAAGCATCAGCTATACATAACTAGGGCACTATTTCTGGGTCAGATCCTGAGGAGGTGCAAACCAGCATTGCATGTGTCACTGCGTGTAGTTTCACAGCACCAYGTCTGAGATGGCTCTGCAGTCATCGCTCTGCTCATTAGTGTTTATTTCAGGGAAATCCAAGACACCTCAAAAGACCTACTTTACAACAGGAAGGGAGGATACGTGATGGGAAATGTGCAGCAGCTTTGCAACAGTGTCCTTTTAGTATGCAATTTGTTTAAAATTGTTATACTGCAAGCTAGAATACCACATGTTGCTTTCTTTGTCTATCTGGTTGTTGCCTGCAGCTTGTTCTCTTCAACCTTGCTGACTCTCTCGTGGAGATGGGCTTGCTCGAATTGAAAGGGTCATGGTAAATTTAAGAGGATGAGGGAGYGTGAAGGGATAGGCTGATGAGCAGGTGAGGCTTCACTGCCAGTAAAAGTGGTCCTGGAAGAAAGGGCAACCTTAGAGCTTTGCTTGCATGTTGCTTGGCAGGGATTTCATATTCTGCCCAAAGCGAGTTCATTTATACAAGACAATCATGGAAGAACAAAAGTGAAAGGATTAAGTGCCAGTAGGTTGTGAGGGAAGCCTAAGGGAGCAGCTGTGGGTGTGGATGGTGCGCCTGGCAGCCTCAAAACGCGCCGGCTGGAGGTGCAGGGACCTGGGCACAGCAGGCCGGGTGACGCGCGGCCCCGGGCTCTGCTGCTGACCTCTGTGAGGCTTTGCAGGACGAGGCGCCCGACCCTGCCYGCCTGCGGAGCTGCGCAGCGGCTGGAGAGCAGCCACGCTGCGCGCCCTCAGATCCAACACCTGAAAAAGGTCTTCCTCTTTAGAAACTGCATAGGTGCGGTGCCAAAGGTCTGTTGTGCCTAAAGGTTATGTAAAAAAATGGTTTTAGTCTCACCAATTTTACTTGGTCTTTCCCCGAATTCATCATGCAAGAGATTCCTTAAAATATTGCAATTGTTTTATTTTCAATTGCAAATATTTGATCATTGTTGTGATCTTGTGGACATTAATATGTCTACTTAGCAGAAGAATTTAAGTTATTCTACTGAAGTTGACTAAAAGTTCTGTTACGTGGTGCAAATAGGTTCTCGTATGTTTACTTAAAAATTACTGTCAAGGAAATAAGTCTAGAGCCTCTCGTCTGTTGAAGTGTGTTTCATTCGTTATTATCAAATGAGTACCGTGGGTGAGAATGCATTTATGTCAGGGCAGCAGCACTCTCTGGTTTCCTGAAGAACAAAGATGTTTATCTCCTTTGTACAATTTCATACTTTGCATGCACACTTCCACTTGTGAGAGTCTTAGACAGATCTCAGGGGAATGCTTTCCATTGTAAAAATGAATAATATTCCTAGCTGTGGAAAATGCATTAGTTCGTACAAAATAGAGACAGATGTGGTCCACAGTAGAAATGAAGCATTACTTCTAGGAAAAACTCAATATGTAATAGTTTCATTAGTAATAGTACTCCCTTTCTATAAAGGCATTCTTTGGAACCAAGAATTATCAAATTACATTTCAAAGTAAAGGTCCTTTTCACTCTTTGACTYCAGAGTAGCTGGTTGCTACACAAGAATTAGATGTTGCCTGTTTATCTGAGAAAAATATTGCTTACTTATAATTAATCAGACCTGCTGATTAATGCTCTGTGGAATTTTATTTGGTGAACTTTTTGATAATCACAACAGAGCTAACCACAAAGAGGAACTCATAGAACAAAGGTGTTCAAAAAACACAAAAAAATTGAGAGTCATGACATGGTTACTGTAGTTTTTACTGTAATAGAGCCTGTTAAAAGAACACCTTGTAAAATCCTGAGAATACTAAAAAGCAATGGAATTTGTAGATGTTCCCATCTTATCCTAGCTTGGAATGTACTTATATTTCTTTTAAGRGGTCTTATTGATATCTCACTGGCTGGATACCATTCTAGGAGAAAAAACATACTGGCTTTTCGAGGAGAGAGATGAAGTGTCTTGCCTTCTTTTTCTGCTTGTAGAAATTTGCACTGTGATAATTTTCACTGACCATTTCCAATCCTTTCTCATTATACACTGGGCACTYGGTGCTTCTCAGTTCTTATATTTAGTCCAGGGTGTATAGATATGCTACTGTTATATTTCTATAACGTTRTGGCTTTATTACTCTTGCAAGTATCAGTCAGTTCTACAGTTTCCAGCCCTGAATTGCAGCAGACCTCTTCAGATGCTGGCAGTTGTTCTCGCTGTGTCAGGCTCATACAAGCAAGCCACGCACACTAGACCTGCACTGACACCTCTGCATCTTCCTTGTGGCTGGCCTCATCTGTGAGATACATCCAGTAGGTGCAAAGTCCATGAATGCAGCCCTCAAAAACCTTGGCTCTCTCTTTGCCTGTGTCTAGGTGGCTACCATCCTGACGGCTCTGATTGCCATTTCCTGCTTAAGTGGAATTGGCTGCATTTCTAAGCCCACGAGAGGACTCTGGGGCATGGTTAATGCACCCAAGGAAAAGTGACATCTCCTTGAAAGACAACAGTCATTTTCATCAAAAATCATTCCAGCAGGAGCTCAAAGGAAGGAGATTCCCTCTGCGTATGGGAGGTGCAGGACAACTCACAGCCACACGCCCTAGTGCAGCTCGGGATCCTGTCCTGGCACTTGGGCTCAAATCTGTCCTGGAGCGGAAACTCTCTCTGTTTAAAACTGTGTCACTTGGCAGGAAAGTGGGCCAAAAGAAACTAAATTTTGCCTATGATTATTCATSCTAAAGAGGGGAGCTGTAGGCTGCTACCCTGCTGTGAGAAGTGTGTCTGTGTTTTATAGGAGAGCCGGGCTGCTATGTCACACACTTTCCTTCTTCCAGGTGGTGATTTCCTTGCTTCTCTGCAGACTGTCCTCCCTCCGACCTATGGTTTCTCCAGGGCACTAGAAGACTAGGTCACACACAGGCCTTGTGCTAGCACCGTGCACTACAGAGAATTTCACAAGTAAGTCGTTTCTTCTTTTCTCATTTGCCCTGCCTTCCCTTCCTGTGGCCTGTCACTAGGCCCACGGAATGGCGATTGTTAGAAACGTGTTCCCAGGAAGGGCTCGGAATGTAAACTCCCAGGTTCCTGCCAAGTGCAGCGCTGGGTGAAGCAACACGCTGCCTCGCTGCTCTGCTSCCTGGCTGACATCTGAGAAAGGTGGTTACGTATTCTCAGCGCTCCATTTATTCTAAAATCACACGCAGCAAATTTGCAGCTCACTTGGGGGTGCACTGAGGAATTACTATAATATGTGCAGGAAGAAAGTAACTTGAGGTGATTTTCCGCCTTTGTATAATTCAAAACCGGTGACATTCTTCAGATGAAATTTAATATGTCATCCTTATTGTATGTGAGATCTATTTCGTTAAAAATAGGGCAAAGTTAGAATAGAACATAATCACCCTGACTGGAGATTTGGAAAGAAAGGGCTAAGGACTAAGCAGTTGATGCGGAAATTGGGGGAAAAGCCAGTAAATTTCCTTGACACTGAGGGAACCAATTTTTAGAAAGCTATTTGCTGGTATCTGACAAACAGCTTGAAAGGGAAGCCAAGCCCTCAGGGTTTGTCAGGAGCCTTAAAACACATTTGCATATCTTCTGCATAGAAACAGGATTTCACTCGCTGTTGCCAAACTGCAGAACTAAAAGGATGCAAAAACTCGTGTCTTGCCCAAAGAGCTCTAAGGGGAAACTCCATAATCAGAATTCGAATGAGGCAATAGATTAGGAAAATTACTTTAAACAGGATTTCAGCCATATCTCAGAGAGACCCACAAATCCTGCACAGATTGGTAGGCAAAATATTACCTACATTGTCATTAAAAAGCTAACATCCTTCTGCTATCATCTGGCATTTAAAAATAGCTGACTGATGTCACCTGACCTGAGTAATGATGCTTAAGGTGCTMGTGCTTAGATATATTATTATCAAACACATTTTTTGACAGTTTTAATTCCTCTTTCTCAAGCTGAAAACAATGGCTAAAATATTTATCATCGTGAATAGGATCACAATGATAGAGGAATAAAAAAATCAGTCACCTCCATATCCCTAGTGCACCCAGTGGTGCAGTTTGTTAAACAGTTTGATGCTCCTGGTAGCTCTACTCTTTATTACGAGTTGTTGTAAATGAACTAGAAGTCCGCAGGCCTTGGAGGAGCTGCAGGGCCCCCTGCCAGAGCTGGCTGCCCCGCTGAAGGACGAGCGCAGGATCTGTGACAGCGCTGAGCAGAATCGTCGCATCTACTGATGGGCTTGAGTGGCAGTTTAACTGAGGAGCAGCAGCATCCATGGTGTGGTCTACACACAAACACATCTTGCTGACCCTTCTGGTATCCATCRTATGCTTCTTATCCCTGCAGTTTCYGTTGAACATTTCCCTCCTTTGATTCCATGTTTTATCCTTTTCTTTTACTAAAGGAAAATACCTGCAAGGACAACAAAGCCTTTAGGGCCAGGATTGCATTTCACGTGCAGGTGACATTTTCTTGATGGTACCTTCCATGGCATGGACTAATTATGCTTTTATCATTTTGAGGAGAAGAAAGCCGATGACCATGAAGGAATTTATGGCAGATGAAAGTGTCATGTCATTCTTAGCAAGTAGATTGACTTCCAGTCCACACAAACAGTAACCTGGACGGAGTTCTTGTTAGTATTAATGGAAAGTTGCCATCTAGATTTCCCATGGATTGAGGAAACAATAGACTTTCGTTGCGTGCACATTCATTGCCATTGATYGGATTGATTCTGAGCTGCCGTGGTGGATGTGGTCACTGGTGTGTGAGTTAATAATGCAGGAAGGGCAAAATTAACTCTTTCCATGAAGGTCAGTATTAGTCAGAACCATCTTTGAAGTGCTAAGGAGAAAATAAGTATTGATGTCATTAGATGGCAACATATARTAACTGTGATGTTACAGGCTGAATAAAACACCCATGATTTCAGTTGCAGATCTGTGCAATACTGGTAGGGCTTAAAGACTACAGGAAAACTGGATATGGTATGTTCTGTAGAGATTTGCCCTGTTTCTATATGGTGTGATTTTGTATCTCTCTATCCTTAGTTTTAATAGCTTACTTAAGCAGCAGCATAGTTTGACAAAGGTTCAAAACACAATATATACACATGGCTTCTCCTCAGCTCCCTGCAGAGAACTGTGTTTAAGGCTGGGTGGGGACTGGGGCAGTTTCTTAGAGTAGCTAGGTGTCCTTTCTCTGTGTTTGGTTATGTGAGTGGGCTTACCACAGGAATGTCAGGAATATAAGGCATATTTGCTTATTGGGTCTGAACACAAAGTTGCTGCTTGTAGGTAGAGGTAGGCTACATTTTTCTGCTCAAAATGTGCCACTGTGCTGGAGAGAAGCCAAGGTTTGCTAGATTACTGGTTTTGTAATTTTATACTTGTGGGTATTTTGGCTCAATGTCCCAGCTTTCCCTGCAAGGGTGGAGGAGACTCCCGTAGGGAATGGCCCACAGTTTGGTGACCATGCCCCTGGGACCTCCTCCCCTGACTCTGTGAAGGAGGGCACTGATACTGAGCTGTATGTGGCTGTGCAAGTGGAACGAGTTCTACGATGGCAGCAGTTCAGAGCAGAAGAAAAAACTATGAGGTCTGTGGGTTTGCCCATAAAATTCCTAGTTGTGTTAGAGAGTAGGGGCTGCTTTGAGGAATCTCGTTCTTGTACTGAAAATCAGTCAGCCTGTGGATCTGGGTCCTACAGGTCCTGCAGGCTTGCACAGCTTTGTGATGGCCAGGGGAAGGCAAAATACATTAGCTTCACTTCCTAGGAGCACTAGAGCATTATTTTGAATAGCAGAGAAAAATGGGTTTGATTTTCAAAGGCTGTTTTCCAATAAATATAATTTTGGAAATACATTCCATTTTTGGAGATATTCTGGGGTGGTTTCTTAAAATAATAATTGCTTAACAAATACCCTTCATTCTACAGTGTAGTTGTAGTCCAAGGACCAACATTTGTTACCTTTCTCAGTAAACAGGGTAGACATTTAATTCTGTTTTCACATTGTTTTCCCTAATTTTGTTTCCAGCAGAGGCAAAATGTCAGATAAAAGTGATTTAAAAGCAGAACTTGAGCGCAAAAAGCAGCGTTTGGCCCAGATAAGAGAAGAGAAGAAACGAAAGGAGGAAGAAAGGAAGAAAAAAGAGGTAAATATGCAAAAGGTCTTCTAAATAGTTCATGCTTGAAGAAGGGTCTTGCTGAGGTTTTGACATTGTGGCATTGTGTAATAGAAGGTATCTGTCATGTGGAATGAGAGCTCAACTTCAGCCTAACCTTAAAATCAAAATGCTTATTTTTAGTCAAGAAAGTTGGGGTGAGGGAATTGCTTTTAAACCAATGTGCTGTCAGCTGACAAGAATTTAGACAACATGATGTGCATGTGTGTGTAGAAAGAAGAATTGATTTGCCACAATGGTTTTTCCTGGGCTCTCCTTCAATAGAAAGGGAGTGGAGAGCAAGGAAAGACACAAAGAGGGCTCACATTTTTTTCAAGCCATTACAGAATAAATACGTATTTTTGTATTCTTAAGACTAGCTTGATTACTGGCTAAGGTAACAGATTTACAATTATTATTCTCCAGTAAAGTAAAACATAATTGCAATTGCATTTTCATCCTCTGGCATGGGTGCATCTTTCAGTTCTGTTAAAGTTTGATTGACATATTAGTTTATTTGTCCTTGACAATATGCACTGGGTTTTTCATTAGGGGATTTAAAGTTCTTTTTATTCAGTCACTTAGTGGAATAGAGGTGAGAATTGACAGGGAATGGATATTCATTTTCATGCAAAGTCAGAGAAGCATTAAGTGATTATGTTTCTTTTCCTTCAAATGTCAACACTTATCGTAGTTTAAAGCACCTGTTATCCTTTACTAATAACCGGTTTCCTTTTAAGCTGACACTTTAATATTGTACAGGAATTTCATAGAATTACTGTGGAAATGTGATGTGATCCAAGAAATCAGTGTTCCAATTTTGGTTGTCTTTCTAATCTTTTCTGTTTGAGGCATTTTTKTGCAATTGCCAACAAAGGCCCCAGCGAGGCTCCCAGAGTCACTAGGGGAGTCCTCTGTAAGCAGGACTTGAGCAGTTCCAGTATTCACTGCTAGCACATTAATGAGTTAGAGAGCAGGGAACCAAGCCAGGGGCACCAGGAAGCTGGTAAGTCCTTCCCTTTGTCTCCTGCCACT
Organism: Eudromia elegans; assembly: GCA_003342815.1. NCBI lineage: Eukaryota > Metazoa > Chordata > Aves > Tinamiformes > Tinamidae > Eudromia > Eudromia elegans. Next base: position 1,318,921 of record PTEX01000200.1, on the reverse strand, counting down.
GCTTTTCTGCCTCCTGGAGATCCTGTGGTCACTGGAACTTTCCTTTGACCCGGATGGTCAGATCCAGTTAAAGACACCTGGCCCCACCAGCAGGGTTGCGGTGCCTARCGGGGTTGTGCTTTGATGCACTTTGACGTGCCTGGCCTCCAGCTCTAACCTGAGTTATGTGCTTAGTCTTAGCCAGTGTTGCAGAAGAGTTCTCAAAATCCTTTCTTATAATGAAATACGTCGGGCTGCTCYGTAGGATGAGCTGAGCACAGGGATGTGCCTGAATTTCATGTTTATCTGTAAGAGAAGTGAAGAAATTCTTTTCTCCATCTTGGCTATATCTAAACTGGAGAACTTGGGGCTGCTTCTAAACTCTGTGTTTTTTGATGTGTGGCTGAACCAAAATCAACAATAGACTAAAAAAACCATTGTGCAAGTCCCCTGTGCCCCATGCTCCAGTTTTCTGCTGAAGGCTAGAAAGGACAAGACAATTTGGGACCAATTTTTGCAGAGTATCGAGCAAGTGTCTCCAGACATTGTCTACACGAACTAGGCAGGATTCGCTGTATATAAGACATGGTAAAATGATGGACATGACCACTTGCATGTTGGTTTATACCTTACTGGATACTGCACTGGACTAGGTAATAGAAAATGAGTTCAGTCCCCTGAACTCATCTGCTTCAGGGAGTCTGCAAAACTTTTTCTTTAAGGGAAAGGAGTGCTCTAAACAATTAGGTTGGGAGATGGGCATTTTCCATCCACCTTGCTAATTTGGGGAATAGTTTAATAAATACAAGGGATTCCGGCGAATGCTGCTGTTTCTCCTTCTGGATCCCAGTAAACCAKGAAGGGAAGCTCATCTGTGGAGTATCCAAGTAAATGTAGATATCTGAGCTRAGAAGCAGGGGTCCTACGGACCATTAGTTACGATTGTTGCTGCCCAAGGCTGCCAAAATCTMATTTTAGACATTTTAGTTCCTTTCTTTGCTCCTGCTAGAAGTTGAAGCATGAGAAAATATTTATTTTCCTGCCAATATGTACTTGGGAGGTAGTGGAGGTCTTTAACTTCCTCACCGAAGTTGACTGGAATGTTATTTCTTGATCTCAAAGATTGGTGGGAATGGGGGCATTTTTAGACAGGGTGATGGTTTTTATTATTCTAGGTCATTTCTCATTGAAATTCCTTACATTTCTTAGCTGAGTCAGTTGGCTTATGGGCATTTACAATGTACTATGTTGTGTTGCATGGAATTAGCAAAAGCCTTTGACTTCCCATTTTTCTACAAAATGGCTGTATCTTGACAAGTAAGAGACAAAACACATTCATCAGTGTGCTATAAAAAATCTTTGTAAAGGTCCTTGCAAAGATCAGCTTGCCCATGCATTTAGAGAAAATGATTACTACTAATAAATACAGTATAAATGAGCTGCCTGAACCCAGTGGTAGATTAAGATTAAGCATTTCCAAGTGATGGTTCTTATCAATGTTCTCCATTTGCTTAACTGCAAGAACCTGATTATAAGTGGATGAAACTGTGTGCGCTTTTTTATTTTTATTTTTATTTTTATTTTTAATTCAGGCTGATCTACAGCAAAAGAAAGAGCCAGCTCAGGAAGATTCTGACCTAGACCGCAAAAGAAGAGAGACAGAAGCTTTGCTACAGAGCATTGGCATATCCCCAGAACCACCTCTAGGTATCTAAGAGGATCACACTGTAAAACATTCAGCTCTGCCACAGCGAATGCATTCTCTCTATTAAAGCATGCTTTGCTTTTGATTTTTGGCTGTATTAGTGAAGTGAACTCTTCTGTTTGAATGCCTGCCTCGCCATTCATGTACACCGGTTCATGGCATTTTGGGTACCTATCATTGCCAAATGCATCCCTGCCATTTCTTGAAGAGTATTTTGTGAAGGTAATGCAGGTTGTCTTTGCATACCAGTAGTGATTTCTTCTCTGCTGATCTGTTTATCTTCTCTCACAGCTATCCGACAACCCACAAAATAGTAATATAAATGCTGTACCTCATTAGCCCCRAGTTTTGTTTCTTAAGTACAGATGAAATATTTGCGTTAGGAAGGAGGAGCATAGTCATGTGGGAGCTCCCATTCAATTCTTAAAAAAAATCAAGCAAAAGTCAGAGAGGGAGAATAAAAAGATGATTCACAAATATCAAAAGACTAATCGTTAGATCAATATTGTAGATTTTAGGTCCGGTTTCCTGTGCTCTACAGCCTTTTTTTTGATTTTGCCATTTCAGTTCCAGTCTCTGAAGGCCTCAGTTTAAAAATATATGTGGCAAAATTCATAATATCTGAGTATTGATTACTTTGATGTAAACAAGTTTTAAACTTGTAATGTTTTAAATTGTCTGGTCTATTTAGTGGCCCTAAAGTGAGATTTTTTTTTTTTCTCATTTACTTTCCTCTCCCTTGAACCCAGAATCCTTATTCTAGCTGAAATCTTGGCCCTACGTAGGTACATACACAAATAGAAATTGATATTCTGGATTGGGATTTCAAAGCCTAGTTTCCAGCAATCAATATTTTTTGAAATAGGTTGCTATTTTAATAATTTACAATATGTTGTCTGAGCTTTTAAACACCAMTTCTTTGAAGAATTGTCTGACAAGTTGGATTAATTTTATATATCATAAAATATGTTTTGTGGGTTATATAGAGTGATATTATAAAARCAGACTATTTTTTAATATTTTAACATTTAAAATATTCATATGTATCCTAAAGGGGGTCATATTCCCTATCATGGGATCAACTGGATGCATAAATATTCATGTTGCATATTATCAATTTTTATCTTGAGTAAATTATTTTGTATTTGATACTATCAAAAGAATGTGAGAATTCACATAGTGGATGAATCACTTTAGTTAAACAATAATATTTTGTTCTCTTTTTTTTTTTCCTGTGTATAAACTGACAGTATACAAACGAGTCTTTAATTCTGCTTTCACATATGCATATAATAGTGAAATCCCAGCAAATATAGAATGTATAAACAGCTGTGACCTACCTGTAATCTGCCAAAGGGCTGTCATGAAGATGAATTCACTTCTAATGCTACGGTCATCTATGTGAAAGTCTCTAGTGAAAATCTGCATGAAATATTTGACCACATGGAAAATCCAAGTTACTTGACAGATCTGTCATTATACATTATAGACTATAACAAAATAGTTAAAAGTTTTACCCCGTGAAATACATAAGGGGAAGTGCACATGATTTAAACCAAATGGGAGCTTCACTGTTGCACTAAAACTCTTTTTCTTTTTTTTTCCTGTTTTATTCAATGTGGCTGCTTTGAAGAACTCTTGCACCAAAAATTTTCCGGAGTCATCTCTGCATTTTAAAGTATTTCTCAGAAACAGTTTAAAAAGAAATTTGGATGTTTCTACTTTTTATTATTCCCTTTCTGAAGAGCTTTAACTTGGGCTGACCTGTAACTATGAACTTCCTTTTCTGTTCAAGGAAACAAAACTGTCCTTGCATGAAATATGCTTCAATAGCCCCTGCAAGCCAAAGAAAAAATCATTTCTAGAACTCGGACAAATAGCGTCTAAACCAAGGGAAGCATCTCCTTGAGTTTTGAAATCATGTCCCTCAAAAAAAGAAAGCTTTATACAACCTAAATTATTTAAGAAAACGTGCTCACTAAGCAAACTAAAGAGTGTATTCTCACCACCATTGGGAAATGATTTTAATTAAGCTGGATTCCCTTATGCAGCTTTTGTTTTCAATGTCATTTCCACACTGTAGTCTTAGAACATATCCAATAGATGTTAGCTTTTAATTTAAATTCAAAGTTTGAAAGTGATGCTTGTTCTATTGCCTACTTAACTTTACCAGAAGAGTTCACTTAGTTTTCTAACCAACAATCCTCAAAATTTCTTTGTGTCTTAAAGATATGCACAAGATATGCACAAGAAAACAAGTGTTATTTTACTTCCACAGATATCTCGTCCATTGATTAGCTGTAAAATCACATTGGGCTTTCAGTCCTGTCTAAATTCATGTCAGTTTTAACACTTCCAAAAGACCTAAAATTCACTTGACTCTCTTCCTTTTCTTTTTCTTTCCTTTCCTTATTTGCTTTCACCATTTCAAACTCTCCTAATCATTCATCCACTATCATTTTGGTCCATTGGTTTTGATTTATCTGACACTGCTCTTCATCAGTGCAGTCGCTGCATGTGTTAACATGGGATACCTGTTATTTTCATTATTTAGTCCCAACCCCTATGTCTCCCTCTTCGAAATCAGTGAGCACACCCAGTGATGCAGGCAGCCAGGACTCTGGAGACCTGGGACCCATGGGAAGGTAAGGCAGAGGGTCARCAGTGTTGGATAGATGTGTTTGTACACTTTGTTCTCCCTTCTCCTGTTCTTACCTTTGCTTCCATAAGTAAGAACATGCTGTATGTAATGTGTAGTTTTGGTTCTGCACGCTCTGCTACGTGTTACCATTCCRTAAAGCTGCGCACAGACATGAAATAAATAAATGCGTGGAGCAGGCTGATCTTAAGATATGAGCCACAAAAGCTTATACAGGAAGCAGCTAGTAAATCTGACCTTTTAAAGAGGCCCACAGAAATCTGTCATTCTGTGGGAACATACAATAAAGAGAAGTGCCCAGTATACACCATATTATTTATGAGAGTAATCTTTGTTCATAAAATCTCCTTTGAAATTATATTGGCTGTGTCATTCCGTGAGTATCTTTGGTTTTTGTATTGTTGCCCATTGGGAAGAGCTTCTGTAGGAAGGAAAAGGCTGAAACACCCCACAACCGACAGGCARTTCTCTCCTGGAAACTCTGTGTGTCAGTGAGTTTTGGGCAGACTGGGAGGGAAGCAGCTCTCTCCTTGCTAAAAAGGGGGGTGGTGTATGTATCAGCGATGGGCACCAGGGCAACTTTCTGATCTTTGTCCACTTGGCTGAAATGGGGAAAGTCCCTGACGAATTTGTAGTCTAGGGTACAACATAAAGCAAGATGCTGCTGGTAAAGGCAAATATGTCCACGTTAGAAGAGTTCCAAGTGACTTTGTCCTTTGAGAGATGTAGCACAGGTCCTAGTAGCTCTTCTGTGTCAAACTCAATTCAACATGAAGCTACGCTGCCAGCCACAGCTGAATCGATGAGCCAAGACTCTGCAAATGCTTTGAAAACATAGTGATTGCTTTCTGCAGCTAACAAGAACGTGTTAGAAATAGGTGACCTGCGTGTGCATATACGCTTCGGATGGTCAGATTTGACACTATAAATGGCATATATGCTTTTCCTAGCTTCTACAGGGTTTACAGTACTATCTTTAGTGATAGCTTGTGAAATGAGAGGTATTTCTGCTAACAGTGCCTGGCTTGTTCTCATCTTACAACAGCCCTCATACAAAGTTCACACTTCCACAAGCTGAGAGTGCAGTGTGTCCCCTTTCAGTGAGGTGCAGACGCCTCGTGTCACCGTGGCAGTGTGGAGGGGCTGCACGGCTGCTCCTGACATCTGCTCAGCCCTTCCTCTGTGTCCAGGTGGAGTTTGTTAAATAGCAAAGCCTTATAGGCTAAGGATAAGATAATGACAGTTCAAAGCATGCAAAATAGTGGAGTGCTTACATTCATAAATAAATAACTAACRTCAGAAATGCATAATCCTTTGGGAGAACAAAAATCATTATTATAAGTGAAGCATAGCCTGCTGATTAGCATAAAGTTATTTCTCACTGTCCTACATGTACCTGTGGCAATGCTGATTGGAAACATGTAAATTCCTGGTTCTCTTCTGYTCCTTACTGATCTAAGTTTTTTGATATCAAGCTAATGAAATGCCTTAGGAGGGCRTTTATATGGCCTAGAGTAGCACTTCACATTTCTGCCAACAAGTAACAGAAGCATAAAACCTCATATTACTGCAGAGAAGGACTAGGTTTGATTTGCTCTCTAAGGCTCACAGCATGCCACATTTTGGAGACTATTGTGGCCATACGAGGAACTGAGGACTAATCCAAAGACCTATTTCAGGTCTGCGAGTTTTCTTGCCATCCTCTGTGGTTTCCAAAGTGCTCTGTTCTGTGCCAGCATGGCCAAGTGTTCCTGACTGGAATGATTAGCCTGTGAAAATTGAAATTTTATAATGGCTGCTCCAGGCCCTGCTAAACCTCTGACACATATTGATGATACTGGGGGGAAGTTATTTTGTCATGGGGTCCAGCAAGATGAGCTCAGTGTGGGTTTATGTGGGTGAGTACGCTGAAGCATGCATGTACAACACAGCAGCCAAAATGGGCAGGAAAATGTTGGTAGACCTGTCAGCACAGAGGGTAAACGAGATGAAATCACCTCAGCAGTTTGTCTCAGAGAAATATTATGRAAGGTCCAGGTCGTACCTTTGACTTACCGTTTTGACTGCTGCATATGTGAATGTCTGTGTATCTGTATTAGCAAGTTTACTGTTCTTCCTTTTAAAATATTCCTCCGTTTTGCCCTCTGTGAAAGGGAGGGTATGTGTTGTGTCTCTCATGGCATCCTGTTTGTAAGATCTTCCTCTCCCACCACAATTGTGCTGCAGACTGGCTGCACCACGGTATGCTGAGCATAGACACGAGATGGGAACAGTTCAGTCCCCAAACTGCTAATAGCAGAGTCTCTGAMGGGTGATCGTCATGGCCTGTCTGTTATTGTTGCTACCATTGCTGCAGAAATAACAAGCTCGCACAGACTGGCAGAAGTATGATGATGACCTAGTCAGTATGATTATTCATTGCTGAAAAGATCTCCAAAGATATGGATACTAAAAAAGCACTGCAATGGAGGAGATAATTCCTGTGGAAGAGGTCTTGTTTTGAAGAAAACAAGAGAACTTCTTATTTCCCATTTGAGCTTGCAATTACAAATGCAGAATTAGCTTCTAGTCATACCATTATGAATTGTTAGCTCCTGGTTGTTGTCAGACTTAATTTCCCAGTCCTAATATCACCAAGTACATCTGAGGTACATTAGGATTTATTCATGATTTCTCTTAGAATATTAAAGATAGAGTCACATAGTCTGGTGATGCTGATTTCCTGACATTCATCAGGAAGGATCTTGATAAAYTAGAGAAAGTTCAGACAGTGTTGTGTAGTTGTGCTGGAGCCACATGCCTCAGTCTAGCTCACTTAATGAGGTGAAAGCTAACGGGGGACTTGATCAGTATATATAATAGCTGTATGGGGAGTGAAAGGGCTCCAGCAAGCAATGTGTAATAACAAATTGCTTGGCATTAAAGCTAGACAAATACAAAACCAGGAAAAAGAAGTATCAAATTTTAATCATGTAATAAATTAACTGAAGACTCTATTGGATCTTCAATTGCYGGACATTTGTCCTTCAGGATAATGTGCCTGTCCTACAAGCAGGTTATAGCTCAAACAATAATTCATTTGGAAAAGTCCTACAGCTTTCTGTTGCCCAGGAAGAAAGCAGCATGGTCACAATGGTCCCTTCTGGCACATGATTTATCCCCTGGTGCTGCTGTCCTGCAGCACCATTGTCCATTATCCCATGCATAATAGTTAGAGAAATGTTGTCTCTCCCTGATCCATTAAGCTTATTGGGAGAAGGCGTGGGGTGGGCTGTGTTGATAGCCCTAAATTTTCTTGTGCAGCCTAGGGTTTTGTGGGTTTTGCTGCTTGGTCTTTAGTGCCGTATTACCATTTGTCATAGTCTTTTCACTGGGAATTCACAAGGTTTCTGAAGTGCTCTGATATCCCACGTGGCAGGATAGTGTGAGAGCTACAGTAAGAATGAGTGGATGAATAATGGTGCAAGAAGCTACCAACAGTTTTCTTTCAGTGCTTTCAGGTGGAGAAGGCAGCCAAGGTCTTTTCTTGGCGACTTGGCAGATTAATTCTAGATAGGCAGAGGTGCATTATACTTTGATCCTGGAAGATTTTACCAAAACATTGTGCTGAAAAAATGGCAGATTTAGCATGTTCTGTTCTTAGATATCTGCCTGCTCTGAACAATTTATTAGAGTCCTGTTGTAGCACAGAGAGCACTGTGCCTGTTTCCACATTGCTTTGTGCATCCCATTTTACTATTTTGCCCCATCTGCTTTCCTCTTTCAGGGTAATTATTTTGTCCATGGACACTGATGCACRCACGTGTGAGCATTTAAGCTGCATGCATGCAGCACTCTCCTGTGTACCTCTTGGACTTGAACATGAGATACACATTAGGCTGTAGAGAACATTTCCCACCTTCCCTCTATTTCATAAACTGCACAAGGCTCAGCTGTCTTGGATGGGTAAAGGTAAAGGGTTGTATTTCTTYCTGCAAAAACTTAATCTGTGCTCTTGCTCTGCTGCTGCCCATGTGTTTAGATACCTAATTATTTGTGGGCTGCCATGAAGACCAAGGTGGTGGGAGGCMTTCTTGATCTTCTGGTAGCTGTTTTCAGGGAATAATTATTTCAGGGTTGTTGTTTTATCCCCTACAAAATAATGCAAGCACCCAGGTGCATTGCTTTCTGCTATTTCTCTCACGTTTCATTGGTTTGGGGCAGTTTTCTTGTTATAGCCACTTATTCTGTAAGTACATTCTAACTTGGATTGGGGCACTACGATGATACCAAATTTAAATGGGTCTTGCCTGAATCAATCTTCATTTCCATCTGATTGATATCTCAATTTTTGAGACCTTTCAGTGCATGAAAGTCAGTTAACCTTCTTCTCTGTGTGAGGCTTATTTGAAGTAAAGCTTTGCAGGGTCAGTCCTTATTTAGATGAAGCTATAAACATTTAATGGAAATTACTGAGAGAATGAGCCTAAGCAAAGTATTAGGTAAATAAAAAAAAAAAGAGAATCAGATTTATGGAAGAGATTTTCTGGCAGTAATATGCCATTTTTATAGAAGTTTGCCTCCTATGGAATCCTGGTTGGCTTATCATTGCTGCGGTTGTATTTCTAAATAAAATGTTGTAGAATACAGTAAACGGGCAATTCTAAAAATAGAATRATTGTCTCTAACGTTTGAGGACTGCTCTCTGAGGAGCAGCATTACCTTTGGCTGTTGATATAGTTTTTGTCTACTACATCAGTTCATCTTACCCTTAGTGTGACCTCTGAATATCCTCCCAGGTTGTATTCAGCAGAATGCAGTAGCAGCTGTCACATTAGATAGATTGCCTTAGATGCTGACAGATGCAGACTCAACAGCATGTTTTCTACTTGGTCATCCTCTTCAAAGTTTTCCAACAATATTAGTCTGCCTTCGCATATGGTTTTGTCAGAGCTGACTTAAATTTGCTTCCATCTACCCTGASTACTTCAAGTCATTTGTGCATAAACAAAAATACATTAGGGTATGTTTTCTTTTACCCTGGTGATGYCTACCTTCAGTGTCAGTAAAGTGCAGAAAGAAGCAGATGTAATTCCTACCATTTTTCTCTACGGTATATTATTTACTCATTTTTATATAGTTATTTGGTATTCTGCTTTCTAATACAATACTGAAACACACACATAAGGCTTGTGTTATTCCTGCATTGCTTCATGTCTGAATCTCAAACACAAACATTTCTTCTTTCTCAGATGCAAAATCTTTGGGAAAGAGTTAGCTCTGGAAAACCTGGACATACAAGGAGTCAGAGTGTATCCCTTAAAAGCTGCATTTACCCACTTACAGTTTTCCATTTAATCTCTTTTACTATCAGTCGAGTCAAAAAAGGGCACGTCAAGTTAAGAAATGTGTTCATTCCACATAATAATTGTAATTGCAAAGATTTTATTTGCYGAGCTCTCCTGAGTGTATCTAAATGTCACTAAAGTCTTCCCGTGGATTCTGTGCATCTCTGTCTTTTTGCTTTAAAGCAGACTTGGTGATGTAGTTTTTATTTTCTGTGCTTTATTTTTAAACAGACCTCACTTAATGCAGTGGTATAACACTTTAGCAAGCTGAACAGAGGTTATGAGAATTCCAGTCTCTTTTTAGCAATGCCTGCTTTGCTGTTTTATTGGACACACAAAGAAAKGGAAAGAAGAAGGTGGATCCTGGTCTCCATTTCGGTTAGACAAGAAGGCTGGACTGTTGTAGCATGTAGTGTGCAGCATATTTCCTCTCTTCTCTCTAGATACAGAAAAGGTCTCTCCTCCATAGTAACCAGACCGTGTTCTGTGTTCTTAGCTATAACCACTCCTACATAACCGTATTGCCTCAGGCTTATTAATTTGTCATTAAGTAAATGCATTTGACAGGTTCTGTGCAATGATGCCATTTCACCAGGGCCACTCAGCTTTACRTTACCAGCATTTCCTTGTGTTGCTGATTTCACGAATGATCGGATCCTCCTTAAAACGCTACCAATACAAGTGGCCTTGTGATGTATTGCCTGGGGAGCAGGAGCCACAACTGTTTCTAGCAGCAGACTTTCTTTGGTGGTACGTTTCTTCAGATCACTTTGTATATACAAAATGGCCTTTAAATGGCTTTTTTACTGGTGCATGTATTCCATAAATGGGCTGAGCCAAAAAGACAGAACAGTGTAAAACCCTGAGGGAGCTATACGAAAGAAACATTTTCAGTGGAGTTCATAGTGTCAGGAAAACTGCTGGACTCTGATGCCATGTGCTGTGCAGACCCTAGGAGAGAATAGAAATACAGACCTTTCAGCTCTGGCTCCCTTTCCCCCTGCTCCACAGCCTGTGTGCCATCCTATAGATAAGAAATCATAATGGAAGTAAATAGAAATGGCACATAAAGACCTCTGCAATTATGCAGTTACTCTGTGTTGGTCTTTTGTCAGAGAGTGTTTCTGTTAGATTTATTATGTTCCTGGTGGGATTGGAGAGTGTAAAGAAATAAGTGCATTTCTTCTCCATGCAAAGTCTATCACCGTACATGGACCCCCTCCAAATGCCTTTGTGATTTAGTCAAATCAGGAGAAAATCTCTACTTTATTGTGATCTTCACTTGAACAGAGTTTTGTTCAGAAACGGGAGGATTGTAACTCCAGGGAGCACAGTATAGTGCAAACGTGAGACATTCATAGTGTATAGTGAAGAAAACCCTAAAATTGGTGCCTGGAAGTGAGTGGGGTAACATGGAGGATCCAGGAGCTCCCAGTCTGGGTTTGTCGGCTTGGCTTTGGTATGGAAGGCGTCCAGTTATGCAGTAAAGCAGCAATACACACCCCAGCTGTTAGATTTCCTCCTGCCCATCATGAGGGTCTCTTGGCACATATGGATCCTGGCTGCTCAGCTGTCGCTGCTGGGCCCGCTCGGCCGCTGCTTGGGTAGAGGCAGCAGATCCCGCTCACGCTTCCCATCGTGGCCCATTTGCAGGAAGGCAACAGTGCTGCCCTGACCTTGTCCCCTTGAGCGTAGCCTGCTGAAACACTGCTCTGGGCAGCCTGCGCACATCGTGGCTTGCCCTCCATACGTTCCTATAGGAGTGGGAGGAAGGCAGGTTTCTTACAGACTCTTCCCTCCCTTTGTGCCTGCACRGGGAAAGCCACAATCTTGCTTCCTTATTTTCAGTATGTATTTAGCCCGACATATCTAAAGTCTCACCATGGTTTTTTTTTTTATTCCTTAGCCTATAAACAAAAGTAGACACCTTAGGGACTGATATTTGGCAGTTGCTTTCAAGTGTCTGTAAATCTGACCTAGAAAGCAAGGAGTATTTTTCAGTGCCTGCCAGTTACAAAGTCAGAATGGTCTATTTTCATTAGAATCATGTGCAGTCTTTTTAGCATGTAAGCCTGTGGCATCATTAAGGATTTTCATGCTTTCATTCCTAAAGGATGGATAGAGTTCAGTCCTCCAGATCTTTGATTATATTTCTCATTAGCAAACATCTCCATGCTATAAATTAGAGGAGAAGGGAAGGCTGCCATTCCCAGGGTGCTTCATAAAATGCCTTAGAAACCTGAGCCCCAGCTGCATCCAGAGGAAAATTATATTAGTGTGTAAAGCCCCACTTAACCATTTAGGTTATCAGCCCATATGAARCTGCTTCTCTGTAGTTATACTGTAGTTATAACAACACATATAAAGCCTGGACGTGAGACAATCAGATGATCTAGAGGAATAAAACACTTAAAACTTTACTCTTAAATGAATTTAGTCATCTCAAAATCAACCTTCTTWCTTGCTAGCACCAGCTCAGCTTAAACAGAAGTTCCCCTGCATAGAATTTCATCTTGATTTAATTAAATTGTATGAGATCACCTCCTAAGTTAAAGTGTTTAATGTGATTAAATGGGTACATGGAGATGTTTCCTCCTGTACTACTAGCCCTTTGAAAAACACTCAGAAAAAATCCATTCTCAACTTGATGATAAATCTAGAAAAATAAGATGGACCTGTAAGATGCTATAGTGGTAATATATTTTTAAAAGATTTCTTGAAGCTCTTGAAAATGGAGACTACTGACACTGGAAGGATTCTGGTMAATCTCTAGATGAAACTTCCTCTTTTTTAAAGAAATTCTGAAACAGTTTAAGCTTCATCCCATATTATTTTTTCCTAAACAAAGCTATTTGGTTTTCTATTCAAAATAGTGTTACATTCAGAAATTTTAGTTGTGCTTATTTACTTTAATAATTCAAAACTGGAAGAATTTCAACTGGCCTACCAAAACKTAGATAATTGAGTTAAGAAAATTTTTGACATCTCAACCACTGAGGCAAGAAATTCAACATTTTGAAAACTTTCAAAGAGTAAACCTTAATTCCCTCTAGTCATAGCAAAAATCTCACCTCTTCTGGAATGATTTTAGTGCTTATATTCACACACATGGACATATTGACACCAAATAAATTACATAAAGAAAGGAAAACACCAAATATACTATGAGATACCAATCACTGCTGATAGGAGCTGATAACAGGTAGAATATCTCCCAGCAAATTCTTTCTTCACATTTTTGATGTCTGAGTTGTTTTGCCACTTATTCTTGCTATAAAACCGAGATTAACATGTATTATAAAAAGGAATTTTTGAACTGCTTMTGGGTTTCCTGCAAGAGCAAACAATTTATCTGAAGGTTTTTTATTAATGCACTTTCAAGAGGGCAGTTCCTGCTTTCCAACACTTAGCGTAAATCTTGGTCAATCCACRGACTCAGCAGAAGCTTCCAACTCTATTTGACCTCATGTCCTAGCAGAGAGAGTCTGCTGCTCACAGGGCCCTTCCCCTAAGCCAGCATAGATTTCCAGACTGAAATCCCTGCGGTTGCAGCATATCAGCTGTGAGAACGACAAAGTTCATTAGGTTGCCAGGAGATTATGTTTATAAAGGAGGCCTGAATCAAAGGACAGGCTTCAAATATTCCCCATAGAAAAGTATTTTTAAATATACCAAAATATAAGCAGATTGAATGTATTCAACTTATTTATTTATTTATTTATTTAATGTAATTCTATGAAAAAGGAATCAACTATTAAAGTCATGCTGAAATTGTTCCTACTAATTTAAATATCAAGTGGATTTGGGAAATTAATTAAATATACTCAGCAGCATGGCCTCAATTTAACAAGAGTTGGGAATATACATGTGTTTTTGTTTAAATGCTACTGTGTCCATGGCATTTTATAAATATATCTTTAAAAAAAAAAAAAATATTTTAGATTCATTTTCTGCTAACCAGGGCTGTGGTTGCCAGGCAGTAGAAAGATAGCGCTCTGCTCTCGGGGAGGTCATAGCTGCTCTTTTCATTGCTTAAAACTGGGACTCAGAGGTGTCTGCCTGTTTGGAAGTGCAAATGCAAACGCAAGTATCCAGCCAGGCTCCAACAAGTGGTGCCAAGCTCCTCGTTCAGTGACTGTGTTCCGGGTTTTGTTGTATGGTTACCAGCCCAGCTCCGAATACAACAACCTACATTGATGTCTGAGCATTCTGCTCTGTAAGTCTAAATGAATGTCCTATTGAGAGGCAGAAATCCTCCCTAAATGTGATAAACATCTTGCTTTTAATGTGCTTCAGAAAACAGTAGCACAAGGGAAGGTATTTGCTTGTTGATGGTCCTTTAAAAGTGGAACAAGTCTGCAAAACAYTGCACAGATGGCACCAGAAAAGTGATTTAAATGCAAAGCGTTATTTGAGGCTAGAAGTACTTTTCCATCTCTGCATAGCAGAGATCTTTAGATCTTTTTCTTTGTGTAGTAATTTCTCACTAACGTTTCTTTATCTTAAATTTTCTAATTAACCAGGAGTAATGTAGAAGCTTTGGAGAAGCTGAATGTGACAGAACAAAATAGATAAAATTCTAAAATTTTATAGATAAATAATTAGGCAGCCTTCCAGCATCTGGAACTCTCAAACCCTCTAAAAATTCTAGGTAGATTTTAGATTGAACATTGAATTTGCAAATAATATTGGATTGTAATTTGGATGACAATATTTGCTATCATACTGAAAAATATCAAGCATATGTCTTAGAAGTGTTGTATTTTACACGTCATTTTAAAAAAGCTTTCAAATATCACAATTATTTCGTCATTTTTAATGAACATATGGGTTAGATGGAAACTTTTTTTCTAGTATTTTGTCCATGAGCAACTGCACAGTTCTTTAATGTAAGTGATTCTACTTCTCTTTGACTCAACGTGAAAAACAAGAATCCTGTTGTTCTTTTCAGTTTGCCTTTTTCCTAACTAATTTCTTTAAGCAGCATTTGAAGTTGGAATGAAAGAAAGGAAGAACCAAGATGAAACTTGAAAGCTTTCAGGTAGCTTTCCTGTCAATTGAGATAGCCCTTTGGCTCCTCACTCTATGTTGACAAGGAGATGAAAGAGCAGAGATCACAGAATCATAGAATAACTGAGGCTGAAAGTGGCCTCTGGAGATCATCTGGTCCAACCCTCCTGCTCAAAGCATGGTCAGATAGAGCAGCTTGCCCAGGTGTCCTGTCAGGACTTGCATATCTCCAAAAATTGAGCTTTGCAACCTCTCTGGATCGCCTATTCCAGTGTCTGATCATTCTCACAATAACAAAAAACAAAACAAACAAACAAACAAAAACCCTTTTGGTTTAAATGGCATTTCCTGTATTTCAGTTTGTGCCCATGGTACTGCTGAGGAGAATCTGGCTCTGTCTTCTTTCCTCCCTTGATTCCCACTATCCCTCCTCTCTTACCTCTCAGGTATTTTTAAATATGGATAAAATGCCTCTGAGCCTTCTCTTCTCCAGCCTGAACAGTCCCAGCTCTCTCAGCCTCTCCATCATATGAGAGTTGTTCCAATCCCTTCATCATCTTAGTGGCCCGTCACTGGACTTGCCGTCCACAGAATGTCCGTGTCTCTCTTGTAATGAGGAGCCCAGGACTAGATACAGCACTCCAGGTGTGCCTCATCAGTGCTAAAGTTGGGATAAGCAACATCCACTGCTCTCCCCTCATCCACCAAGCTARTCAAGATTGTCTACTACTCTGAATGGGGCAAATTAAAACAGTATTTTTGTCCTACCATTTACACTGTTTTAGAAGCCTTATGCTTTTAGGCAAAGGTTCTCTGAGACTTCATGCGCTGTGGGTGGCTCCTGCCTTCGTTTCCAATATCTCTGAGTTCTGCTTAAGGAGATTGGCCTTTGAYCTCTGAAAACCCCAGTGCAGCTTATCTATGGAGTTGTGGCCAGCTGCTTCACAGTATTCTAGATTTTGGAGGACATAGTTCTTTCAGACAGGGTCATTTTAGATTGYTGCTGTCACTGCAAGAGAAGATGCTGGGTTTGGGACCTGTCCGGTCTAATAGCATTTCATCAGTGGCACATATGGATATCTCRGTTCAGCAGATCCCTCAGGACACAGTACACTGTCAGTGTCATTCCTTCCTAGTCTGGAAAGCACAACAGCTCCTGATGACAGGAACYGGCACAATATGGTGTTTCCTTTCTCCACTTCTGCTGAGGGAGTGATTTGCAAMGTGGCAAAGAGATTTCTGCCCTGCCAGGGGCCCCTTGGGAGGCTGAGCTTTGCTGTTCTTGCTGTGAGTAGCCCTTTTCAAAAGCACAGATTTTCAGACCTGGTAGCTCTAGACCTGGGAAGGAAGGTGGGGGGAAGTCGTGCAGAACACACGTTCTTCAGCATCAGCAATTGATGAGGGAGGATCTGATTTTAGCTTCATGGAACGAAGCTACCAGCAAGTTGCACAGAGACTGGATGAAAAGTGTTGGACTGAAGTGTTTTTCAGAGCTGAGTTGTACTACAATCTGACTATGATTCAGGATGTCCACTATCATCTTATCATTGTGATCTGATAAGTACTTCTATTGGTGTTGCTGGTTTGTATGCTGTTGTGAAGGCCAGATCCAAAATTTCTTAAATCAGCTGAGAAAGTCTCATGGATTTCAGATGCTTTTTTATATGACAGCTTCTGTGCGTCATGTATGCAGGTGGAGGTTGGGAACTTTCTAAAAGAGCTCCGAAATTCTATTTTATTGTTTATTTGTTTATTGTATTTTCATTTATTTTTGTTATATCTACATAATTGACATTATTCAATTAGAATAAAATCTTCTGGAAGTAAGGTTCCACAGGATATCCACACAGTAGAATAYCWATTTTTCCTATGTAATAATAATTCSATACAGGTAATATTTTTTATTATATTATGTTTTATTATATTTTATTATAATATTTTTTATTACTTCACCTCCTTCTTTGAATTGTCTCTGTCTTCTTAAAATTTGCTCTGAATCAGGGCCTTGAACATGAATTCAAAATAGAAATATCTTATGAGTAGCCTTACCATCCATCCCCTTTCATATGTAGACGATGTCTTTTTCTGTTTTTTCCCCTTGTTTTCGTTCTCCTTACTGACTAGGGGAAAAAGGAGATGCATTGTATCAAAATTAGATGGTACTTTCTCTGTATGGAGAGTTTAAATAGCACCAATATCTAAAAATGCTGCCCTAAATTCCAATCCAGAGATAGACTCTGACTCAGGTTGCAGTGTAGAGCCAATAGAGAATGCTAGAAAGAGGGACCCAAAGCAAGAATATGAAAATGAATTAGATGTAAGGGATAATTACCCTTTTAAGAACCCTTGTACCTTCTCTACTCTTAGTCCAAGGTCTAAAAAAAAAGAATAATTCCTTTCTTACTGCTTGAGAACAATTTGTTATTTGACTGYAGTTACACTGTTTTTATCCTGGCGCGGGCCAAGGGCAGCAGTTACCCACCAGCCGTGCCAAGGAAGGATTGACAGCGGAGCCATTGTTTGCTGCTGTGTGGGAGACCTGCGTCGCGGGCGGCCCTGGAGCCCTGTGCGGAGCCCTGGCGAAAGCAGCGCCGGAACGGCCCCATCCGGCTCGGGCCTGACGGCATCTCGTGCTCAGCAGGTTTCTGTTTGTGGGATTTCCAGGGATTCTTCCCATGCCACGCGTGCCCACATTATCTACAGGAGAGGGCTCACCTCCCATGGGTTGCAGGAGATTTCTRGAGGTGGTGGAAGGGAGCGCTGGTTTTCCCCAGTAGTCGATCTGATTCTCAAGCAAACTGCACTCTCCCACAGAGCAGGACCTGTCTGCTTTCAGAAGTTTTGACATCAAGAAGACGTAGTATATCATAGCCACCGACCTCCTGTATAGCACTGGAAATAGGCTCAATAAAGGGATTCCTCTCTAAAATTGTATTCTCTTATTTMCTTTGAGGTTGGAGTTAGTTATACTGTGAAGGGCTGGAATTGCTCAGATGTCGCTCTGCTCCTCACTAGATATGAGGTTTCTCATGAGCTGGAAGGAGGATGTAGGGTGGTCCCAGCTTAACCACATGGCTTCTTTGTCCCCAGAGCAGAGTCACTCGTTTCATGAAGTAGAAAGGGATCCTGAAACTAAGTAACATCATAAAATTACATCAGAATGAAAAATAACTTCCAAAACAAGGATATTTTCGTTTTATCTGTCCCTACTTTCAAAAAACATTTACTGAACCTTTTCTGATTGTCATCATTCTTGGGTTTTTTTTTTAAATATACATAAATTGCAAARCATAACTTGGAAGTGTCTTTTACCCATGAAATGCAAAATGCTTTTCATTTTTTTCTACATGGACTTGTGGATAAAAAAAAATACATTGAAGTCTAAGGAGGACTTTCAGGCTTTCTAAAAAGAACCAGAATGGGAGCAGAAGTATCATTTCCCACCTGTGCCCAGTGCTGTTCTACCAGCACTTGCATTGGTCTTTGGGGTCTGTAAGCTACTCCCTCTGCCCTCCTTTTGGGTGTCTAGAAGTCTGAAGGCTAATTTCAGTTTTCATTTACTAGGAAGAAAGGAAAAAGGGGTACAATATCTAGATATAACATCTGTATTATATCACTTGCAACTCAGCCTGGAATCTAAGAGGTGGAGTGTAAGTTCTGTGTCTCTGCAGAGACCTACTGCAAGCTCTTGTTTTAATCAGATGGTAATGGGGTTATTCCTAATGCAATACTCCTTATCTCATGGGAAACGTCCTAAGTTTTAAAGTAGAGGGAGGGGAGAAAATATATATGTGTATAGGTTATGTACTTTTTTCTTTTAACTATTTRGAAAATTTGGGTGTGCAAATATAAGCCCCTAGGCAGCTATAAAGTGAGAAACTGGCATTTGCATAGCAAGCCCCATTATGTGTTATTGACCTTGGTAATACTACAAGAGTCATTTTCACACAACGCATTTTTAATGGAGTATCTATAATGCATTAGCCACTGATACTCTTGCCTTACATCAGGCATTSAGATCCTTATGTCCATTTTCCTTTCTGTTGTACTTGAGCTACAGTCAAATTGCAGGGAAAAGTTCTGCTCTTCATTACTGTGTTGTTTCATCTCTGACCCTTCTGCATTCCTCTCGTTCATTTCGGAGAAGCCCTGTATCAGTTTAAGGCTTTCCTACAATGCACATCACTGCAGATCCTAAGAAGCTAAGGGGAGAAGGTGTCCTTATGTTGCATGGAAAAGCACCCCAGTAATTATAAATAYCTCAGTATCACAATTGTGATATCCCACTATTACAATTCTTCAATCTTTTTCTACAAGAATGTTGAGATTGATTAACTGTTGATTGATTAATGTGTTGAACTTTCACTTTGACATGACAGAGCAGTGAACATGCTCTTGTTCATCTCCCCAGAGAGTGGGTTAGCATTGACGATAGCATGGCTGAATTTACTAAATACAGGTGATAGCAGTAATTACACAGATTTAAGAGACTTACATCTAATCTGTTTCAATAACTTGTTAGTCTTTAAGGATGATTCATTGGCAAATGTTGCTGTTGTTGCAGAAAAAAATGAACGTGACTGGTGATATGGCTGGTTTTGGCAGAACTTGGTAAAATTGTTCTCCGTATCCTTAAAAATTGTAGTTAAAAATAAATGAGAAGAATTCATASTTTTGGGGCCATCCTTATTCAGTGTGTCTGCATGACCTGCTGGCTTYAGTGCGGAGTGAAGATAGGCTTTCCTTTGCTTTGGCTTCTGCTAAGGAGAGCAGTGAGTAATCTGGTGTTTGCCGTGCAAGAAAAGGTGCTCAGGAGGCACAATTCTTTTCTAGGACAGATTCTGGCAGATTCCTTGCACTGAGATATGGCTTCTTTAGGGAGTCAAAATAAAGTACAATCAGGACCTAGGGAATGAGTGGGCACTTTTGAAAATTTTGGTGTGAACATGATGATTTCTGTGCTTCTGAACTAGGGGATTTGAAGTATTTCCGAGACTTCCTGGAGGGCTCTGTGAGTGTTTGGAAAGTGCTTTAGAGATATTAGCATGGCACATTGCAGCACAAAGAACAGAATCTTTACTTGAGACCCCACCTCAGGGGCACTCCTACGTTTTGTGGCAGCCCCGTATGACGGCAGTCYATTAAGAGATCTGATTTCCCCAGCTGCTACCCCATTACTCTCTCCCCCTGGAAATTTTATCTATGTGAAAAGGAATTTGTTTCTTACTCCCAGATGTCTCCAGAACRTGTCAGAACTGTTTTATGGGCTCTTCATCGGTGTATGCACTGCAGGACGTTTGGGCCCAGAGTTCTATTTACAGGATGGTTTAGGGAACCAGGAATATCTCAAGGGCTAGATTATTCAGTGGAGGTCATAACTCTGTTCACCTTATCATAGAAAAAAAATGCAATGAATTCTGCCTGCAAATTTTACAGATTACTGTGAATGCATCAAACATAGTGAGGTAGAAATCACTAATAAAAAAATCATGTTTTGTTAATCAATATCTGAAAGGAAATGCTTCTTCTTCTCTTTGTTTACCAATAGTATGCAGTGTTGATAAACTACTCCTGTCACAGGCTACCATCAAACCTGTCTGACCTGCTGTGACTCCCCATTGCACTTGGCAACTGAATGTAGTACATACAGCATGTAATTAATGAAATGGTTTTTTGTTCATCCTTTCAGTTAATTCTGTGTGTTCTTTTTTCCCCTCTTGCCCCCTTTGTGCTGCACGGCTGATTACCACCCTAGGACCTTGCAATGGGATACAGACCCCTCAGTGCTGCAGCTCCAGTCTGACTCTGAACTTGGGTATATGTCAGCTATTTTGTTATTCATTTATTGTTTATTTGCAATAATTATGTTGAAAATGCTTCCCAGTTGAGCTGTTTTTATGTGATTTTCTTTTGCTTTGTTTATTCAAAAAGACCATAATTTAAGTCTCCTTTTTTTAGTAGCACCAATGAGAAGCTTCAGCAGAGCCATATTTATGGAAAAAAAAAACCCAACAATTTTAAAGAAGCTCCTGAAAAGATAAGCTGCTATTTATATTGCCTGAAAAACAATACAAATACAGATTTCATTACAGATGAAATCTTATTGTTGTAGCACTTTAATGTGCATGTATAGTTTCACTGGTCTTGTTTGTACCTATTGATTCAGAGTTTTCTTTCTGAATCATTTGCAAGGTACTTCTTCCCCTCCCTTCTGTCTTTGCCGTAGTTATGTTGTTTCCACATGCAATAACAATTGCCTCTTTTTTCCTTAGGATCCTATAAAGGATTTCCTTGATATATGCTTACTATTGGGCTTTTAAATATGATCGTAGTCTCAGGGTTGTATTTTCAGTTGAGTTCAGATTAGTCATTAAGTATTTCCTAGCTTGGGATGGAACTTCTCTACCCAACACATCTGAAAAAAGTAGTTACTGAAGATAGCAGAACCTAACTGGTGCAGTTAGACAAATGCACGGAATGTGTTTACAATGTACCACTATATAAAAAAGATCAAAAGTGTTCCCTGCAGATGCAGAATAGTGTCAAGAAAAGTCTGAGGGTATGAACAGCTTATCTCCTGTGGCAAAATCAAATCTTTATGCTGCTGAAGCTGCTCTCCCTATGAGCTTAGAGGCTTCCCTCTCTAGATTGCCAGACAAGTGTCTCGTGCTTCTGCTATTCCTTGGTGTTTTTTTCTCTGGTAATTCTTATAAAATTCARCATGCTGGTGTCTGTAAGGAAAACTACAGTTTCCCTTAATTACTGATTGACAGTACCCCAGAGAGAGTCACCAGCATCAGAGCTATTAACTGCGAGAGAAGATCAAAAAAGTGAACACCCTCCACGTAGCATATTAAAGAGTTCCTCTGCCTCCAGAACTGTTAGAAATCTTTGTACTTTCCACTTGAGCATGGCCTCAGAGAGATCCATATTCTCCTTTACTTGAATAATACCAAAATGGCAGCATTTATCAGCTGTTTTATCATACAGGAATCTTGTAGAGATCTTACCTGCTTTTTGCCAGAAGTGGAGATTTAAAGGTGAACGCTCCCAGAAGCGAGGCTCCTCAGATGGCTACGCAAGGCAAGGTGGTTTATTTGGCTCACAGATAGTAAAACTGGGTATACCCACAAGACTTCTATGTCTTCTACGAACAGCCAGTGCAGGGACAGAAAAGAAGGCCRAATAGATTGAATCTACATGTTGCTGGGTATACGCCATAATCTGAAACCTGTCCCCTTTGAAAGAAGATAGTCTTGGAAACTAAGGCAAGGAAGGATCAAACTAACGATTAGTGACATGAGAATGAATAAAAAATGTACCAATATCAAAGAATTTTTGTAGTCAGCATGTAAGTAGTKTGTAGCTTAAAACTTCTAGCAGACCCTGGTCAAGAAGCTGTTTCAATGCAAAGCTCATTTCTGTTTTAGAGGCCTGGGATAGCAGAGGACTGACTGCACTAGGAAAGGTTAGTTGACCAAGTAGGCAATGGTAGTTTGAAATCTGCTGGTGGAGGAGGGAAAACTGCATGTGATTTTGCTGGGGTGCCATTTCTTAAAGCTTGAAGTCGCACCAACCCTCACTTAGAGCAGCTACAGAAAAGTAACACGGTGCTGAGGCTCTGTAGCTGTTAGAGTTTCTTAAAGTGTCCCAAGGTGCAGAAGTTTTCTGTCCTCGTGCAGGATTTTCAGACAATCGTTGCTTTTGTTCTTACTGGCAGCGTCACASACTGGGGTGAGGAGGGACAGCTCGTCAATTTTTCTTTTTTCGAAAGAACAGAGACTCAAAGCTGTAACGACTCTTATCGCTGTAGTGATTTGCTACATGRTGTGGCTGATTCATACTGATTACCTGCTGAATCTAATTGCGTTCAGCTTAATAACACTCAGCCAGGAAAATAGATTAGAAAAATATATAGCTGATGTAGCATTAACCATCTGAAGAGTTCAGTGGGTGTCATCCAATGATGCCAATTTCCTTTCAAGACTCATTTMCTTTCAGACGTCAGTCTTAATTGAATACCTAAACCACTATAAAAGATAAAAAGCCTTTGACCTCTGTTCTTCTGGCAATCTGGAGGAGAGGAAGGATATGGATAGTGTATTTGAATTTGCTACTTTTCCAAAATGGTTTCTGTAATAGCGTGGCAGCTCAAAAACATTACATCCATGAATCTATTTCCCATAACTGTATAAGCATGCTTGTGCATGTTGATTTCAACAGCTAGATTTATCTGRTCCATTTATTATTTTCTTATTTGCTTCTCTCATGAAAGCTAGCAATTTTTCGAGTACAACGTTTGCAAGTAACCATTTGTTTTTCTTCCCTCTCTACACATAATCAAATAATATTCAGGAAACAATTTGATTTTTCCCTAGTTGTTGARTAAATCGTGTGTGACTAGAAGGGTTCACAGTGACAGTGTTCTTTGGCTCTACTGATTTTTTGTGTGTGTTTTACTGAAAGTCAGGAAAGCCGTAGAAAAGACGACGCTTGCCCTGTTTCTGCTCTTTCCCTAATGCTCCCCTGCAACCGCTGCATTCGCACACTAGTAATCATGAACCTGCAGCAATTTCATTGCTAATGATCCWCTTGAAAGGGAGAATCTCCTCCTTTATGGAAATTACCCACTTTGCCATTTAAAGGCTGGGTCGTTGCTCTTTTTCTCTCATTTCTAGTCCAGCCTATCTTCTTTTATGCCCACTGTGCCCTTCCACTATGTGTATCTATCTCAGACTGAGAATTAACTCTTTTGAGCAGGTAAAATATTGTAATACAGGYATGATGCAGAAAACTGTATTTTCACACAGATATGAGAGATAGGAGCAGATTTCTCTCTCCTATTTACAGTCTCTTTCAGCTACCTGATCTAGGTCCAGACAGCTTGAGTAACAAAAAYTTATTATGGCAAATTGTTGCCAAATTAATTTTCTTCAGTGCAACTAGATGCTTCTCATACGTAGTATATTTTGTTTCATTTTAGAAAACATTTAAGTATTTTTCTCTATCCTATTCATAAAAGTTATTACTTTTCTTCCTACTGCTGCTTTGTACTTACCTGAYTCACCTTTTGTTGTCGTGTTTTCGATCTTAGACGCAGACTCCACAAACTAGGGGTGTCGAAGATTACCCAGGTTGATTTCTTACCTCGGGAGGTGGTGTCCTACTCCAAGGAGACCCAGACACCTCTTGCCACACACCAGTCTGAAGGTAAGGTGCTTACTTTTTTTTTCCCACAAGGAATTCTCATAGAAAATAAGTCTTTGGGTGAGACTTAAGGAATGTAAGAAAAATAATAGTAAATCATAATAAGACTGCTAATCACATTTTCTGCAAGTCAGGTATTGTTTATGTGATTAATAGCTGTTCTGGTGAGAATAATTACAGTAATGGCATTAAATTCAGGTGGAACCAAACTGCTGCCTTGAAATGGATTGTGCTAAAGATAACAATATAATGAGAACATATTTTCAAATAAATCATTATGAATATAATTATCCAACTGTTACTTAAACTACATGATTGCCAGTGCTGTACTGGAGAAATTGATTGTAGAAACTGAAACCAGTTAAACTGAATGCAACACTACATATTAACCTGGTATAATTTACACATTGTTAGAAAGCAAGTAACAGAAGAAACCTGAAAACAATCTTGAAAAGATCCATTCTGGAAAAAAAATAAAAATAATAAAGGAACAGTATCTGAGGCATGACTGTAATTGTTGTTGTTAAGGATGAAGATAATGTAGAAGCTCACCAGGTTCCATATAGAAGAAGAATATTTAAGTAAGTTGCAAAAGGCATAGGGATAAATCTGCTTTAATATGAGTTACTGCTGGGGGAGATACAGTGATAAACATACCCAGCTCTTTTTCTACGACTACATTACCATTTCTGCCTTTRGAAGATTAGGACTCCTCTGCTAGTTAGTGCAATTCCGCTTCCTGAGACCACAAGTTCTCCCTGTAAGCCTTAGACACCCGTTGTCTGAAATCGTGCCTTCTTGCATCACCGTGCTGTGTCCCAGACGGAGCTTCCTGAGCAGTGTGCCTTGGTGGCTTGGCCTCACTGGGAAGAGGCAGAGGGAGAAGCCGTCTCAGGAACCTCCATAGTTGAGTACAGCTGCTCTCTGCTTGTCTGCCTGAGCTGCTGGAGTCCTGAGCAGAGGAGGTGTGGTGTGGAGGTTGTGCCTTGCTGACTTGGCATCGGTACGTTCACAAGCCTGGAGCATCTTCATTGTCATTGTTSGAGACAATGATTCCTCCGTGACACAGTGCCCTGACCCAGTACAAAAGCCTGGTGGTGCAGGGAATAAGAGATTGGCCTTTGATGTGGCCTTTGCYACTTGCAGCTCTGGCGCTCAATAGCTGACCTGCCTTTCTGGACAAGCCAACAGCTCTTCTTCCAGTAAATTATTTAAAAATCTTTGTACAAGGATCTCTTCAATTATTACAAAATCCTTTCCTTGGGTGCACAAGAGGCAGCCTCCTGCCCTGCAAGGAAAAAGAACCGTTGCGTGGCTGTGGCACCTGGCAGCCAGGGTGGCAAGCACGGAGCGTAGCACGAGTCTGCCTGGATTCCTCGACAGAACAGAGGTCTTGTTCCCCCCGTGCTTGCTGGGAAGTAAGCATGAGTCTAAGSTGACGGGCCTTAAACTGCTCAGGACAAAGCTGTGATTGCAAAAAGTCAGACGGAAATATGTGTATTTTATGACTGGTTTTACAATCTTTCATCGTCACAGACAAGGCAACGGTGTCAACAAAACTTTTAATGTTCAAACTTACTGAAAACACCACCCAAACACTTAGATCAGATGAATGTTAGAGAAAGCTGAAATTATATTTCCTTTCTGATCTGCTGCTAGCGTATTCTCCAGGCATACAAGCTARATGTGAATATGACCTTTCTATTAGAAAGGAAGTGTCAGGGAATTTGGTTAGTCCATTGAAATGGCAGTTAATTGGAAATCCTGTAGGGAGGAAATAAGCTCCATGATTTTATTCTCTGAAGTGTTTTAAAAAATTAACTTTCCATTTGTTTTAATCTCTTAAACCTCTTAGTGAATGCTGAGCCCTTCATAGTGTTGCTGAGAACATGTACAAATAGAGCAAATAGAGCAGAACCATTTTGAGAAGTTTCTACACTGTTGATGCTCATCAATATAATGAAGTATAGCCATATATGAAGAGTTTAACCACTACTACATTTATGGCTCATTTTATTCAGTCTGAAGCCTCAGAGTTCAAGAAAAGGARAAAGAAAAGAAACATTTTATTTACATAGACAAGAGTCTGACTTTAGCTTTCAGAATCCTTTAGCTGCGTGCTTCGATTACTGGAAACGTCAAAATGCAGAATTCTAGGATGAGCCTGCTGCCAGCTTGCTTCTGGGATGGAAAAGTACAACTAATAAAGCTCTACAGCTGGATGGAAATAAATTGCCTGTAGGATTAAGCCACCAGGAGGGGAATTAGTGCTCTTCCAAAGTTCTGAAGCCTTTGAAATGTCATTATCAAGTTTTGCAGAGTACCTTAGAGAAAGTGCTGTTTGGAGCTTGGGRGCTGTGGGCCCTGTTGTGGTTATGGCTGTGCCCCACCAGTGCTTATCAAACTGGTGAAGGGGAGCCTCGTGGTGGTAAGCACGGCGTGGTGCCAGGGAGCCAGCTGCTGTGGGCACTGACGTCTCAGGTAGTCGGCCGCTCGTTTTGGAACACGTAACATGGCATCATTCTTCACGGCATCAGAACAGATTAACTGCCCTTTTCAGAAGAGATAATTCTCTTCATTTCAAAGAAAAAATGACATGCCATCACCTCTACCCACTCTGTTATTTWGGGAGATATGTATATCCATCTGTCAGCTCTTTGATCAAAGTACCTAGTTCTTCTGCTTTATTTAGGTCACAGTAAGCTGTGACTTCAAAACAAACGAACAAAACCCCCTACCCAAGTCTTGGCTCTGGAACCTGAGAAAAAAAAAATGTTCTCTCTACTTTTCCTCTCCTCCTCCTCCTCTAATTGAACTTGAATTTAGGTATTCAAAGGCACTTGAAAGACATTTCCCTTGTGCTGCCTTTTCCATTCGGAACTGAATGACCGAGTTTATGCCAAGGATTTTCTGAAAGCTCTCTGGGACACGTTCCTTCACTGTGCGGAGGCACTCGCACTGCCCTGTAACAGCAGGCCCATGTAACCTTTGGTGTTGGACCTTCCAGAGCACAACTGCTGCTTTCCTGAAGGCACAACGAGGAGAAAGCAGCAAGAAGGGCATGGCCTGACCTCTACCCATCCATCATCTACCACCTGCCCATCTATCAGTGAGCATGAATCACTCACTGCCGGGCTGAGAGGAAGGTTGTCTGCATGTCTGCACACAAGCAATGTGAGCATTGAAGCCATGCTGAGTGCCTCTGTCAGGCCACCGTTCTCCTCCTCTCCAAGGGGCCAGGAGGTAAAAGCTCGGAGCAGGAAGCMGCCATTTCCCTGTGCTGGGAAGAGATCGATCCCCGTGAGCTGGCTCCCCACCAAACCAGGGGGAGAGCAGGAAGGTGGAGGTTTGYGAGTTCTCTGGCTTTGCCACCCACTATCAGTAATGTCATCACTTGTTTGTCATGAGATAGAGACTACTTTCTGCTTGATAACATCAGCTGTTTCACTTTTCTGGCTTGCCAAATGATCATTGCAAATAGGATAGTCTGAGATGCATTGCTGAAAAAGCAAATMTTTTATATGGAGGAGGGAGATCTGAACTTCTAGTGGAGCGGAAGTGCTTTGTGCAGATGTGAAAGGTTTATCACCTTTGACAGATGGTTGTCCACACGAGGAGAACTAGTAGACCATATTCACCTCCTGAGCAGGATAACATCTTCCTACATCACAAATCTGTGCCTGGTTTTGTCGGAGAAAACAATTCAGAGCCCCTGTCTGCTTTTGCTCAAATAGAGAGGACATTTTAGCTTCTGGGAAAGAAGAAAAATGAGCTGAGTATTCAGCTTGGAAATAGACCAGAACAAAGCAGCAAAGCAGCGGTGAAACTTAGCGGTTAATAGCCGGGTTCAGCTCTCATCTCTCCTTGATATTGTAATTCTCTGAATTAATGTTCCTGAAAGCTAYGTTTTTAGAGCCCTGAGCATTGTGCTCACTGTCTGAGGCTTGTGAGACCCTGAGTTTGGGTATTGCTGCATGCCAGATGCAGGCGGCTGCTGCGGGATAAAGCAAAACTGTCCTTAGGCTCCACTTAACTAACTAGCCTTAACTGGCTCTTCAGTGACTAGCTTACGGGCAGAGGGCTACAGGTAGAGAGTTAAAGGTAGGTTTGTCGTGCTGAGTACTATGTCCCATCRTGAGCTTCAGTAACTGAATGAGGAGTTACCTATGAGTAAAACTRGCGAACCCATTGCAGCAAAAAATCAATCGGGCCTCTGGAAGTTCCAACACTTAAACGTAGAGATAAAATTATTTTTACTTCTGATTTCTAAGATTTGACGTTCTCAGGTTTAAGCATTGTGAAAGTAGCTTTGTCTATCCCGTAGGACAACAGGCACAAAAAGCTCTGTGACTCGCTTCTGACTGCAGCTCGGCTCCAGCTCTGCGAAGCCCTTAGGAAAAGCCAGTCTCAGAATGGAGAACTTCCCAGAACTGGAGCTTTCCCACGCCCGGTTTCTCTATTGCTCACAGATCAGAAGCTGCGTGTTCAAGAGTTTGTTTAGGCTTTCCCTTCCAGTGAATCTCAGGGCTCACAGTGAAATGTGTGAGACAGGTCTGGACCTGAAAATAGCTCTGAACCCCTCATTTAATGGAAAATACAGATGCACATTTGTGCATCACCAAGCATGCAGCATATATGTCAGGATGTGTGAAAACTTTTGATGGAAAGGTTGGGAAATAATCAGACATGATCAGGCCGGGACAGCAGATATTCTGTCTTGAGGACACAAGGGGGTGTTGGAAAGCAGGGGTATATATTGGGGATATATACCCAGAACCGGGGTATATGTCACTAGTTAAGTATAAGATCCAACCTAAGGAGGAATCAGTGCTAATGTGTCAGTTCTGTTTTCATATTTACAGAGACAGAGCCTTATTAGTAGCACTAACGGACACTAATTTTGTAAGAAAAATATTATGGTCTCACATAGGCAGTATCATGTATCTGTTGGGTGTTTTTAATTAGCTATAAAAAGCTTGTTTCCCTTTTCTTCTCAAACCTCAGCCCACCAGAATCATCCTGTGGCTCTCAATAGCTGGCATAAACACCCTCATTCAAAACCRCTTTGTTTGATTAAATCAACAAAGCTTTTTCTGTACTGTTGTAGCAGACYGTACAGGATTGGAGGAGACTAAAAAGAAGCAAAGTGAAGATTTGAGGCATTGCACTGTGTATCGCTCTGTCAATCATTCCTCTTTATGTCGGTCACAATTGCTRTCCTTTTCTAGATAACATGATTCCCAAGGTGGGATTTTTATTTTATTTATTTAAATTGTTCTTGAAAGTCTTTTAAAGGCATTCAGGCAGCTCCCTCTGGTGGTGYGTTGATCATCCAACATGTCCTACGTAAGTTGTGCTGTAAAAGAGCAACAGCTTCTGGTGCTACATGCAGATAAACGTTGCCCTTATTTTTACCTACAACAAGAATTATATTTAGTAGAAGGTGTGTGAGTTGTATGACTGAAAACTTGTATGAATGGGAGTGCTGAGGAAGGAAATATAAAAAGACCCTCATCTATTAAATAAAACATTGGGGGAAAATATGAAAAAAAAAGAGAGCATCAAGGACATTTTCTAGGAAAAAAAAAGTTGACTAAAAAATAAGCTTTATTTATAGGCGATAGAAAAAGGTTTGGGGGAGTAATACCCTGGTGAAGTCCCCTGCAAGCTCTGTGTTGGCACAGATCCTCAAAGGCGGTRAGAACTTTTTATTCTCTGCTACAGCCATAGCAGCTGTATGTGGTTTTGTGTCCCATACCTAGCAGGCTACAGAGTGTAGGTGTAAACTTGGCTCTTTTCTACCAGAATCTTCAAGAACAGTTTGTAGTGTGCAGAATTAGGGACAGTGTTTTGGCATTTTTCTTATTATRTATTTGGCTGTGACAAGGATTTTTTTTTTCTGGGAAGAACAATGAAGAGGCCGTAGATGGTGGCCATTCATGCTTTGGCTTTTGGGAGCAGGAGGAAGCATCAAATGTCTCATCTCTTCAAATACGTAGTCCGTGTGTGCTGAAGCAGGAGTTCTCAACGACAGCCTTCCTCTGTGGAATGTGGCCTGTTACTTGAGTGCTCTAATGGTGTGTTTATTGGTGACCATTCCTGCAGTATTTGCTCCCAACCTCTGTCTTTCCTCCCAGCACACTCTCTAAASCGTTCTAAAGAAAGGTTTTTCTTATGCTCAAGATGGTTTTCAGCAAAGCCCTCTTAATGCTAAATTGTTTTGAACGGGCAGATCTGAGAATTTATTAAGCATAAGTAAATCTAGGAGAATTAACTACTAAGAACCGGTTTAACAGAGAGAAGATTGGCCCTTAGTATGGCAGTAAAGCCCATAATGGGGGGGCTGAGGAAGGAGCTGTTCAAGTATCTTAGACTTCCTCCCTGATTGTGCCATTACAGGGGGAGAAACGAGCGATTTGACTTTTTGCCTCTCCTCCACAATCTTAACAGAGCCTTGGGAAGGTATTTGGAAAACCAGGCCCACGTTCAGGGAAACCTCCTGCTTCAAAGTGGCCCTGGCCTCTGCAAACCCCAGGTTCTCTTRCACAAGATACCTGAGCAGCAAACGCCAGCCAAGCAGATGTACATGATAAATCTGCACAAGACTGGAAATATACAATCAAAGCTCCAGGATCCCACAGCTAGCAGATGGGAGGAAAAAAAAGCTGTTGATCACCTTTCTGACAGAAATAAGGAACTGATTTTGAAGCTGTAACTTCTTCTGGGGGTGCTGTGGTACAAGTGTCAAGTGTCACTAGGGGCATGTAATRAATACTGCTTTAAAGAAACAGCCCACAGCATGGGGACGGATAACRCTGTGCTCCCCTCCTTGCAGTCCCTCCTTGATCCTAATGGATAAGACTTGCTGCCTGCTTTTAAAAAAGTKGATCCCATGCTCCACACAAGAGCGGAGCTACTCTTTTCTAGAACAAAACAAAAATATTATAGTCAGCTCCTTTGTGCAGAACTCAGCCTATTCCCCTAGCTGCAGAGTAAGCATGTAACTGGATATGGATCTGGTACATCTGGTGTCACTTGTTGAAAAACAAGAACTCTGATGTTAGCAGCCTTGACCCCAAGCTGCTTTAACTAGCTGCAAGTCATCTCGCTGTGCCTTTGACCCATCGCTGTGTCCCGACATCTGAAACTAGCAGTGATCCATGAAYGCAGAGAGGAGCCGGGAACACCTGTATGCAAATGGAACCCTGTTCCGGCTGAAAATGAAAACGTTCGTCCTAGTSTTTGCTCCCTGGGATAGATCTTGGCCTTTTCTACATAGGAGCAACAGCCGTTTTGAGCTCATTTATTGTGGGTCTCCTTTAAGCAGCCAAATAGTTATAAACCTATTTGTAAATACATGACTATCAATGCATTTGAATTGGTAGGTTTTTCAACAGAACAGAGGGAAATTATCACGCTAATAATAGTGCCGTGATTTCTAGAGTTAACAGGCAATGAAAAGATAGTTCCTAATTTCTATTTTTCATTTTATATGTTCCTTGTCTTCATTTTACAATATTTATCATTTCTGTATTTATCATTTCRTACTTTGAATTAACAATATGTTGTACTTTTACAGAGCAAGTTTCAAATGACATTATACTTATGAAAGCATAAAAGGGAAAATGTTTGGTTAACAGTGCTCCCAATAGAACAATGAATACACAATTTTGTGTTTTCTATGGAAGCCAAGTCCAAAGCATGCTTATTCCATCCATCTCTGTAATTCTTCCTTGGGCCTAATGGACAATCCCTATTCAGCAGATATAGGAAAGCTAATATCCAAATGCATTTAGTAACCTTTAGCAAACTTTGGCTTTATAACACACACCAATTTCCACTGGAATTAAAAGGTAAGATCAAGAGAAACGTGCATTGCAAAAGTAGCAGTTTTTAATCCTCAGTGCTTTAATTAGCACTTAATCTTTCTAATCCTGTAAGTAGATACAAAATCACTAGACACAGGCCATAATGTGGAAAGCCCTTCATTAGTAGCTTTAAAAAGATGTACAGAAAAAAGACACCCCTTCTTCCTTTATATTTATGAATTTGTTTCTTAGCACTTAGGACTCAAAGGAATGAAAAAGATTCACTTGCCAAACTCCTCTCCTGTGTTTTAACCCAAATTGCTAATATACTAGGGTCAAAAATTATGCAGCTGAAAACCTCCCCACTCCAATTCTATAGCAGTGCTGCAGCTTAAGAAGGGGGAGCGACTGTGCCCCTGTAGAGCCTCCCTTAATTGGCTCATTACCATAAGAGCAGCCACCTGCACAGGGCAGAGCGTGTCAGCTGCTTGGCCACAGCCTGGCTGGAGAGGGAGCCAAGTGGCCGGGCTGGCCCRTGTGAAAAGGACACTTTGCCCCAAACCCACGTCAAAGCTAAGAGGGGACGTGCTCCAGCCTCCCGCTTTGTTTTCCYGAGGAGGATTTCACAGTCTGCCCTGAGCATCTGTGCAGAGGCCTCCCGTGCAAACCCTGAGCCTGCTTCTTCTTCTTCTTCCCGCTCTTCCCAGGAGCTGCTCCCAAGGCTGTGTAAAGCCTTGTACCTGCTGTATTTATCACAATGACAAATTGTAGATCTGAGCTTAAATAGGTARGAACCCTTCCTTGGAAATCAACTGGATCCTTTTCCAGAGAACCCCATTGCCTGCTCACACACACTCTTGAGACTGTGGGACCTGAGGAAAGGATCTGGATGAAGAAACTCTTAATGAAATGAATATGGCAGTAAAGTAGAAGTCTCAGTGTGAATTCTCACTGGCCACTGTTAATAGAAGATGGAATTCTCTTTTGCTGCAGTACAATAGACTGTCTCCACAAATAATGTCACTTTTCAACCAGATTCTGGCTGCCACTCACCCATCTATCTTATTTTAAATAAACTTAGCATAAATTCACTCTGAGACACAATTAATTCAAATGTATGTCTCAGCTCTAAGCCTCCAAAACAGTATCYTTTCTTCATTCAAGTTAACACTCTGCTTAAGGCCCACAGGAAGTGAGTAAATAATAATTATTTTTATAAAAGTTGTTAAATTTGAGCTATGAAGCTTCGTACTTAATTGGGTGTTGTTGCTAAGGATGCTTTTTTCCCCCCTTGTATAAGAGCCATATAAGAGCCACATAAAACCTCAAATCAGGTCCAGTTCTTCCAAGTGTGGTACCAGCAGGTTCCTGAGCTTGTGAATAGTCCYCCCTGGTTTCAATAATAGCTGCTGGGATTTGTAGACTCTTCCTGATCTCACTGTTTCATCTGGAGCTGAATTTTTCTGGATATCTTGCCACAAATGCGAGAGCAAGAAGGAGTTTCACACTTTGGAGAAGATCCATTGCTGAGGAACCTAAGAAGTGATAAATGCCTGTCTCTGGTCTTCTCAGTAACATAAGATACATGTTTCTAACAGTTATACCAGGGAGTGGTCCATGATGCTTATACCGATGATATGTTTTGGGCCGTCACATGTCCCATATTAAAAGTCTTTTGGCTTGAATTTATACTCCTGTTCCTTCTTGACAGGCTCACAYTATGGCTATCCCATCATCCTATATTACAAGAAACTTTCTTACATGTGTTTCATCTATTTTAACCCTTTACTTAAAGAGATGATTCAGGCCAAGAAAACTGAATCAAACTTTAACAGGCAGGATTTAGTCCGTGTCCAAGTTTCCATGCCAGGGGAAATACTTGTCTTGGTCATGGATCAGTCTGGATTCAGGCCTTAAACTCTGAAACAATTTTGGGACTATTCTTATTTCCTTTCTTCAGCTCCTCCATCYCTTGCATATTCTCCTTTGAAGTCATTCTCCTATATAAATATTCTCCTATAGCTCCTYCCCCACCTTCCGTTTCTTGAGTGAGAGCCTCTTGACAAATGATGAAAGACGAAGACCGAACTCTCACATACTGGCTGTGCCATAAGTATGTTTTCAGACCTAATTGCTGAATTAGTTAGTACTAGTTTACAAATATCCATAATCAGTCTGGATTAGGAATGGTTAGTAAAAGTAACTYTGCTGTTCACAGTTCATCAGCTTGAGATAATTTAGTAACAAAGACTCATGTTGCAATCAGGGAAGGGACTCCCACCGACTTCCATGGGAGCTGGACTGGGACCAAAATAAAGTGCTTGCCATGAGTCTAAATAGCTGACTTTGTCATTGCCTCATCATGTGAAGCCCTTCAGTACATTGTAGAATCGTTTTATTTGGGTTTGATTAAACATGAAAGTATTTTGCAGCATGACTTTCCAGCTTTGAAAAACAAAGTCATTTACATAAGAGCAAAGCAACCACATAGCTATCCTCTTTTACCCTGGCTAATAATCTTAATCTTGCTAATATTTATGCATGGTTTTAGCTCTGTGCTCATGATTAGTTCCCTGGAAAATTTGGTCGTCTGACATTAAGCATGTATGCATTTGCAGGAGGAGTCTGATATTGTAACACGCATTTACTGTATCCTGTTTTGCTGATAGATTGCACGTGCTGAAGGACAGGAAATGTAATTGTATATCAGCATAGTGTATGCAATATATGCTGTAAAGAAATACTGATCAAGAAAAAATAGTTTTCTATCCCTATAGATGCATATGTTAAGGGGAAAATATCCTTTTTTCCCTCTGCATTCCAGGTTGATTCACTTTGTGAGTTGCTAAAAATGTGCCTTTCATTATTAACACCTTTTATCAATCCAGAGAACAATAGAAACAGCAACTCTGCTCCAAGACCAGCCACATCTTGCAATAATTTATAAATGCCCCATATTAAAAGTAATACACTTACTTGAACTTTTTCAAAATGTCCCAGGGTGAGCAAAAGCTTTTGTATTATTATTAGTTTTGACAAACGTGATTGTGTGCTGGCCATTGTTAAAGGGATCTATCTGCCCCCAAACCCAGTGAGAGACAAAGCATTTTTAATGAATTTAATTAAAACTTTATGTGGTTTATGGTGTTCACCTCCAGCTGGTGTGCCATTCTTCTCTGGTGAATGAAGTTTCCTCTAATGCATAATGATGTGTTTTATATGAGGGATGTTTGAACCCCCTTCCTAGTAGCCCTGAGGTAGTTTCCATGGTATGACACTGTGGTGCAGGATTTAAAAATCAGGTCTCTTAAACTTAAGTGAATTATGTGTATGGTTAAATGCATATGTATCAATCCATAGATCTGAATCTTAAAATAAGTTAAAGATTTCTTTTTTTCAGAAGCAGTCATTGTGGGTAGCTTATATGACCCATGCTGCTGAGCACTTGTCTATGTGTTAGCACATGACATGAAAGAGTTTTATTGTGTGATCGCTTATATTGGAAGTGGTTTATTCATTGATCTGGCCCCCTTTGGTCACGACACTGAAAAGTGAAATCTGTATTAGATACAAGGTCCTGATCTTGATGGGCACTCCTGGTGCTGCTATTATAGCTGCAGCAAACTGAGCAGCAATAGCACGCAGAGATTCCTCTTAGCAATTTTTTGCTGCCTTTCCCGCAAGCTGTGCTCGGTCAATGTTTCTTCTCAAGGTCCTGGTAATGGAGGGAGGATGTTGTTTTGCTTTAGGCACTTACTCTTCAAAGACTTGAGTCCGAGTTTCGCCAAACTGAAGTACAAAACTGTCTATGTAGTTCTTCAGAGGCTGAGCTYGCAATTGTGCAAGAATCATGATTCCCCAGGGAATGAATGAAGCAAGATGTCTTGAAGCAAAGGAAGACATGCAGGAAGAACTCATATCTTTGCAGAGAGCAGCAAGATCTCCTGAGAAATGTCAGTAATGGAGTCTACAAACTGTGTTTTTGCAGAGATCAGGAAAATTGGGATGAATATGGAAAGGCCTCTTCATGAACGATGCCTTTGTTCTCTTGGCTGTGCTCGGTTGGATAGAAAACTGGTTACAAAACCACCATGTGCTAACACCTCCTTTTTATATTACTGACCATCTCACTGAGATGGGAAAATCCCTCAATATGGCCCCACTGGAAGATGGAATCAGAGGAGAGGCTGTCCAGAGGTGGACCTGCAGTGTATCAGGAGAAAAAGCAGTAATTGCTAACCATCCTTTGGAGATAAGATCTTTTTCTTCCTGGGGTGGGATTTGCATTTTTGAATCCATCTGTGATCTTTAGTAGTTTTCCAAGGATTAGTCAATAGCAATAAAAGCAGTAAATGATGGTATGTGTTCTCCACCTGATGAAAATACTAAACAGCAAGAGATTCAGCACTTGGTGGTATGACGAACAGCTGAAGAGCTGCAGGATCACTGTGAGCTAAAGAATAACTCCTGGCCGTGGGGAGGGACCAGGAATCCAGATGAATAGTACAAGCAGGCAGATGAATAATAGATTGTAAAGGACRGACACGTAACAAAGAGGATGTGGAGGATGTGCTGACAACCACACAGGCATATTTGTATTTTCCTAAGACATTAAGAGAATGCTCCTGGAGGTGGCAGAGGGAAAAGATGGGAAGAACTGACATCCTGCACAGGGAGAAGTCTGACCACGGACTAATGAGTCATCATGTTGCATCTCTTCTGATTCCAGATGCTCTGATTGCAGCKTACACCACATTTTTACTCTCACAGAGTAAAGGAGATGATMACTCGGTCTGGTTGGCTACAATATSCCCTCCTGAGAATGTAATGTTTCTGCCAGTCAACACAAATAGCTCTTGAACTAAATGGAGCATCTGGGGAAATTCTCTATTCGGAGGACAAACGTGTTCTTCAGAGGGGAATTCTGTTGGGTCTGTTCTCAGCTAGTGGATTCGATACTGTGCAGAGGCAGTGCAAATCTGAAGCAATCCTGATTCAGGCAGTGAGAGGAGGTGCCGGTCTCAAAACTGTTCCTGTCTGCCTGCTGGCATGGGACGTGTGCCCCTGGAGGTGTCTGGAGCTGGCTGAAATAAGGTCACACAGCCATACGGTCACGCAACATGGGAGTGTGCACAACACTAAGCAGAGCTGTCCAAGGCATTGAAGGTCCTTTAACCCACCTCCTGGTAATCAGTGCTACTCTTTGCCTTTTGTTGATGTTGTCAAGTGGCCAGGATTTATGGCTTCCAYCTGTATTTCTCTCATCTCGTGCTCTAAAACTACATTATGTCTATCTAGAACCCCTTGCTTCTGGAACTACTTGTGACAACCAGTTTTGGAAAAAAAAAAAGACAAAAAGAAAGAAAAGAAAAGCTAAGACTTGGGACCACAAGCATAGGCTTTGAGCTGCTTATCTGCATTTTTCATATCTGCGCTGCTCTTTTTTCCATMAAGCTGTGAACCCTGACAGCCTTGACATCAGATCAGTGAGTCTTCTGCAGACATAAGCAGACAGGGTCACATGAAAGTGCTGGAATCCAGGTTTTACTCTTACGGTTAAAAAATGACAAAAGAGGGGAGAAAATGGACAAGAGAGATACAGAACTCTTGAAAATAAAGGTTTATTTCCTTAGTTCATAGATGCCTTGCACAAAATGGCTGATTAACAAAGGAGGAAGATTCATGAGAGTCTGATTTATAAGTCTGAAGGTGCAGCCAAGCCTGCCAAAGGCCTTATGCAGAACGGGGGCATTTTTTAGAACAGTGCTGCTAAGAACACTGGGCAGGATATGGCAAGACACGTTGTACAAACTGCTTTCTCCAACTCCTCGTCCATACTCCTCAATTTCCTGGGTTCTSCTTACAACATCTGAATATGGAAGCTAGTTACAAAATCAGCCTCTGCCAGCACCTCCTTTTATATTACTGACTTTCTCATTGAGATGGGAAGTTCCCAGTTTATCTTACTTCTAAAGCAGGATTTACTTCATARAGCCTTTGCTGTGTTAGAGGACCTACTCTGATAGATTTTCTAGATAGAAGGTTCGGATCCTGTCGTCAAAGTGTCAACTGGAAGTGCTGGTTTTGAGAAAGGCTTGTGAATCTGATGGCAGGGGAGAGTTGTACCCTCATTCCTCATGTGCCCTCTGCAGATCTCGACTGTGCAGGACACACTTCACTGCCATGRGTAGGTTCCTTCCACTTCTTCATTCTTTTCTTGTAATCCCAGCCTCRCCCTTCCCAATCTTTCTTATTGCCTTATTATTCCCTTGACAGACTCACTTGGTTCCTGTTCACATTGGTTCCTGAATTCACATTTCTAATTCAGCCCATCCTTTTTCCAGCTCAGACCATCTAAGTTTGCTCCAGTCCAAGGTCCACCCTCTCAGGAGCTTTCTACACATCTGGAACYCAGAAAATCCTCTGCACCTAAGTTTGTGAGGACTCAGAAGCACCACCAAAGCCTCGTCTATCCGGTACTCCTGGTAGACCTATTCTTAACTTAATGCCAGTGTCTGCACTGTGTCATGTCTGATAGTCCTGGTGCCTGATTGATTGCTCCAGGCTTGGGCACGTCGTGCCTCCCTCTTGCGAGGAAAACCAGGACACTAGAAGATGAGGCAGGCAGAGGGAGGAGGAGCGCTCTGAAGC
The DNA here is from genome assembly GCA_003342815.1 of Eudromia elegans. Taxonomy (NCBI): domain Eukaryota; kingdom Metazoa; phylum Chordata; class Aves; order Tinamiformes; family Tinamidae; genus Eudromia; species Eudromia elegans. The sequence goes on along the minus strand of PTEX01000200.1, from coordinate 1,280,575 downwards.
CTCACAGGTGATCAGCTGGCACTGGCCACACGAGGCACTTGTCCTGCAGGGCAGGCACAGGTCTACATCTTGTAGATGGCTTGGGCCAGTACTGCAAGTTAAGGGGAATCTGTGAATGGATGTCACCAGCCACTGGTGGCAGGACAAGACTGGGAAACACAAGAAGCAACTCTGTGCAACCATTTTTTTTTAGGGGTCACTCCCACTTTTTAAAGATTAATTTCTCACCTACTTCTGAGGACTTTGTTGTCACCGTCAACTATCCTGTTGCAGGATGGTTGCATGTGATGAGAATTAAGTGATTTTTGGTGAATTGTTTCTGTACTTTGCATTTGGAATATAGTACAACTTTTGGAAATTATGTATATCTGTGTAAACATAGAYTGACATAATTTTGGGGTGAAACAGCCTAATTAAAAATATGGATCAGAAGTAAGATATATTTTAAATATTCTTGGACTGAAAAGACTGATTCTATCAGAATACAGGGAGAAATTTATAAAGATAGAAAAGAACAGAAAAAAACCAGACTTTCAAACATAACGGACATTTAGGAAGTCTGCCTGTATTTTTCTATGCCTCTGACTTCAGGCCAGGTTGTCCATATGTGGAATATCCTTATAAGCATAAGGAAATTATACCATATTTTCTTCAGAAGAAATATGAGATTTGGCTCCTGTATTTTCCTTGAGTGCTTGAAAATCCTTGGACCAAAGCCCACAGAATCTCTCCTGAGGAGAGATTTGAATGTGGATAATTATGCAGGAAACTACAAGCGCTTTTATGTTTCAGCTTCATTTACTATTTAAATAGAAGTTAAAATGAAATAAAAAGATGTATCATGTCTTATCTTGATTTTTTTTTTTTAACTTTGCTTTGGAATCCAATATTCACACTGTCTYCAAAGACATAATGAAGAATTTTATGTAGAATTAGTTTAAATCTTTCTTCCAGTATTCTTTTTATTGAAAAATAATCTCTTTGAAAAGCAAGACTTTATACAGAGCTTGCCAGTATTGTCCAAGCAACACACTTTTTGTGACCTTTTCTTGATTTGCATAAATATTTTAATCACTTTTGGTTGGATATTTTTTTTCTGTAGGTCCTAGAAAATATTGTCCTATTTTTGCTCATCTAGTTGGCAAAACCCATGAGCAGCTCCTCTTCTGGGGGCAAATCGTCCTACATTTGCTTCCCCCTGCAAACAGTCTTTGACTTGGAGCCCTCTGGTGCCTTTGACACTCGAATCATTTCAGTGAGGGGGCCGCAGTAAAAAGGGTCACTGAGGACAGGAGGCTGTAGAGCAGAGGATATAAGTGAGTTGTGGAGCAGATGAATCAATGGCCTGTGCAAGACACAAATCAATCACTGATTTGGCAGACCAGCACGCTCCTTTCCATCCCTTTATATTGAATGGCATTTACCCCATCCATCTAACCCTCTGTGGGTATGGGTAGTGTAGCTGGGATAGCCAATCCCAAGAAGGGAATACATATATATATGAGGGAGAAATACTGAAGCCAATTAMAAAATCTCCTTCAGCTAAAATGAGACCACAATTTTACCCTAGGGATCTAAATATCTTGTGTATCCAGGCAGCTTTACAATGTTCTGGCAGACARTAAATCACATTTGCATTAACTTTAAAGCTCTTCTGCAGTCCCAGGGCTGTATAAAACAGCTCCAGTGTACCTGAAAGTCAGGCTAGAACAATTTGCATGCATTTGAATGATTTGTCCTGACGTGATGATCTGAAGTGAACTACAATGCCATGGCAGGAAAATCAGCAACTCAGCCTGAGACCGCCTCCCTCGGCCACCCCAGCCCCACATCCCATTCCCAGGCCGGCTTAATTAGGTTCTGCTGTAAGAAACTTAGCTCAGAATTCATTAATGTTGAACCTGGTGCCTCAGAGGAAACAAAGAAAAGCACCTAGACCCATAACTGGAGGATGCTGCTTAGCAGGCTCGCAGTCTGCACCATACTGTAASAAGCTGCCATCAAACAGGTCCTCAGGCTTCCTCCCAGAGCACCCGAGTCATTTCAGTGGTCATAATTTACAGCATGGATTGGTAAAAAAGCCAATGTGCATATAATGGTTAAAGCGACGATAGTTCTRCAGCCCAGGGCTGACTCGGGTGATGATGGTCTCCCTGCCTTGCTCCTGGGATCTCCTGCTTTATTAAGGTACACATACACACATGTCGTTAGCCAGTGGTGTGTTCTGCAGTTGTTATAAATATGTTCGCTTTGGGGTCAGGATTTTTAAAAAAAGAGCAGCCTCTCTGATTTGTTGTAATGACGGTGTGCTGTCTGCACTGTGTCATTTTCTTTACCCTTGTAGTGGGATAACATGCAATTAGGGACTGATGTCAGCCTGTAAAATTTTGGTGTAAAATTTTGGTCGCACCAAAATACCATAGTTCTTAACAAAGCTGGCAGACGTGTCCTTTGGCAGCAGCTGCTTGCCATGTGATTTAAAACTTCCTGTCACTATAATTGATGTGTTTTTATTCTTTCCACTTCCTGAAGCCTGATCAGAATTAAAATTGCTGTTGGAATTTCCTGTCAAAGCAACTCATTTATTCGCTGCGCAGCGCACTGACAGTACTTTGATTGGACATTGCCTTCAGCTATTCCCGGGCAGAGAGATTGCTGTGAATTACACTCCTTGCACAGGTCTCCCTCCCATGCACGCCACATCTGCAAATATATACAGATTGTCCATCATGGGCTAACCTTGTCCTAATGAAAACTCCACATGTAAAATGTTAATGATTTGAGTATCAAACCTGGCCACCTGCTGGGGCCCTGGCTTTYGTGTTTATTTAGGAAACCCCACAGAGTTTTGGACTGATTGTCCAACCATAACTTTYGTGTGGCCTACCAGAACGGGATCTGCTACATTTCTGCACTAAGGAGAATTTACACCCTTTCCAGCTTCCCTTTCAAAAAGCCAGCTTATATGTTCCCGTAATTTTCTGCTCCAGGATGCTATCTGCATTCCTGCCCGGAGGTGGCTGCATTACGCTGGCGTGGGGCTGCCCTGCAGCTGCGCCTGGTGCTGTGGGATCRCCCGGGGTGAGAGGCACCGCGTGCATGCGGACTGATAGCGGCTGCAGCAGAGGTGCAACGGGCTGGCAATTCTGCCCATTACGGGAATAACCTATTAAATGCACTGATGGATGGATCTCTCAGTTGCCCCATTTGTAATTCCGCTTTCCTGTTAGAGCTGCTGGAGAATTATAGGCTATTTTGGGAAGCTGAATAATGGATAAGTATTGGATTGTTCTGCAGTTATAACTGACACAAAGTCATTGTCACCTCAGAGTAAAGAGAGATAATGATACTTACTTAACTGCCTTTGTAAAGTGTTTTGATAACCTAGGCTGAAACGCACTTGCAAACCTGTAAAGTACTACTATTATTATTAAGGGCAATATATTATTTTTAAAGTTTTAACCTACGTTATTTCGGGGAGGTAGTGGGAGTTTAAATATTCATGTGCAKTCTCCTTCCGTTGACCTAACGGGTGCCAAGTGCTCTTGCTGCATTTTAGGGAAATGATCACGACAACTCTGGTCCTTAGCAGTGGGGCAGTGCGGGATCATTAAAACTGGGTGTAAAGGCTCCGTCCTGCTTTCAAGGGCGGTGCCTGCCTCCGTCCACCAAGAATGTCAGGACTCCTCCGTGTTCTGGGTGACTCTGCAGTTAGATTTGCTATAGAGGGAAAACACTCCACAATGTGTTTGGAGGGTGCCAGAAAGGGTGGTGTATATTCCTTAAAAGTGTCCAACTGTGGTGGGATGGAGCATTAAGAAGACTGTGAGGTTTCATTGACCAAGTGGTACAGACAAGAAAGCCTCTGAAATTTTGTATTTTACTGGAGGAAAACAGAAGTAAAATGCTACTTGGAAAGAAAAAAAAAAAAACCCTGCCTCCTACTCGGGGCCAGGAAAAGGCTAATGACTGCTAATGACTTATTTTAGAGCAGGGTTTAAGGAAGACTAAAGCTATTCAAAAGCTGGCGYTTTGGGCAGGGCTGGGTGAAGGAAACCTCACACCACGGGGAGGGTTGCAGAGGTCCAGGGATGTGTGTGTGTCATGAGACAGGGCAGCAGGAGCTCCCCTGGCCAATCCTGAGGGATTGGAGATTAGAAAAAAAGCAGGACCTCCGGGCAAGGCAAAGGGCAGCATCACATTTGATAAAAAAAACTAGCAATAGTTCACTCCCTCCTCTTAAACAGACACCTATATCTATTTGAGAAGCTGTAGAGAGGCACCGTGTTTCAGCTGGGAGCCTGCCCGTGAGAAACTGCCAGGGAGCTTTGGTAGGCTGCTGGAAAGGAGTGGAAAGGAGAGCTAAAGGGAGCTCAGTTTGCCTGACTTGCAGATTTTGTTTTCCCTTTCAGGAKAGTGGCCAGGATAGAGAGCAAAGTAAAATAAAACACACAAACAAATAAACTTGGTTTGCTGCTGCTTCGGCTGCCACGTCAGCCCAGCTGTAAATGCCCCGTGTAGGAACAAGCCAAACCAACCGTCCCGAAGGCTCCAGGAAAGACATAACGCTGACCCAACAGAAACTGAGTTCCCAACTGATTTCAATCACTAGATAAATATCAGTTTCAGCCCTAAATGATATTCTGGCGTAATTGYGCAGTGCCCGCTTGGGCTGGAACGGTGCTCCTTTGGAAGCAGCTCGGGCCAGCTCTGGCTGCTCGGGCGCGCGTGGCCAGGAGCAGGCTTCTGTGCTGGAGCCTGAAATGCCATTAAACAGGCTGGAGTCCAGAGGACAAAATGCCGCGTGTGTTTAGTCTAATACACCATGGGACTTGTTTGCTACAGTTACAGTATTAAAGCTGTAATTATAGTCAGTGAACCACAGATGTACTGCAGCCATAGGGTTTAAACAGGGTGTTATTGCAGTAGAAACCACCCCCAGTAGGTTATAAGTTCAAAGGGTCATTTTTTTTCTGTCTGTTTAATCAGATGCTCAAGCCTACAGTCTTCCTAGTAATTATCATCAGGTGTTTAACATCTCAACCTGCCTCCTTCTGTCCCCTCCGTTTCATTTTAGTCTTTGTTTCTGCAACAGAAAGAGCAAAGCCGAATACTCACCCAGGAGCTTAGTAACTATTTAGTGTTATGTTAAGTGCGAGCGAAATACAGTAGTTGCAGTAGTGGTTAGATCCAGGTATGTGACCCTGCTGCTGCATCGAGCTACAGTTCTCAGCGGGCAACGAAATGGATGCTTTGTACTTGAGTGAAGATTGAAAATCAYGGCAGAAGATATGGATTTTGGTGCAGGAAAGAACAAAAATAATCTCTTTGAGGCAGTGCAAGCACAGAGCATTTGGAGATAGTATCGAAATACACTTTTTTTTATTGCCTTAAAGAGATTTAGGGATTTTCTGGCACTGTCAGTGGTACTGCGTGGCAGCAGTGTGTGTGGAATGGTCTGAACATGAACACAAGCTTCGTGCTCACAGGTATAGGTGTCCTAAGTCCAGGTTTGAAGTGACTGAGGAAATGTCAAAATTCATATTTTTTTGCTCCCTACACTTGACAGAAAAAAAATCATATTGAACCCCAAAAGAGAAGATGATAGCTGAATATCAACTTTCCATTTTAGCAGTGGGCATAGCCATTTTTTTTCTGATTAAGCAGGACTGTAATGGTTACCATGTAGGAAAATAGAGGTAATATTAAACTGAAATACGTCTGTCTAGGGATCCATTCATTTCCCCAGAATAGCCAGTTTCTATTTATATATGAATGTCTGTATGTTTATATATATTTAAATGCCCCATTTGCTACACTGGTTTTAGCTTCTTGTTAGCATCACTTCTTGTTAGCATGATGTTCTACAGCACAAGGCAGCTGGAAAAGTGAAACATGTGTTCAAGAATTTATGCAGTGTCTTTACTTTCTTTCATTAAGAGAACTAACAATAATAGCTACATATTATAAGTTAGCAGTGTTAAGTAGTATGTTATAGCCGTGTCTGACAGACATGTTGTTTACGTTCGTATTTTATATTGGTGAAACTGTAGCTTTTTTATCAACATGACATTTTTCAAATGCAATATTTATACCTGTTCTTCCATACGGAGGAAACTCAGTCATCTAAAAACGTGATATGTTTTAAGTCCACTTGTCTCCTTTTCAATAATAAAATATTTCAAATGATTTCCCCAGCAAAATATGTAACTCTGCATGTTCTATATTCCAGGGCTTCTATTAATTGACGAGAGAAAAATTTCTCACCTCGTACTAACAATAACCCATCTTATTTTAACATGGTTRAAACCTGATTTGTGGGTATGTATAACCCTCCTCTGTTGCCTATAGCAGTTTCTTTAGGGCTGTGCATTCCCTGCTTTTAATATGTGCTATGTCTCCCATTGCCCGTGAGAGTCGTTCAAGCAAAGCAAGAGCTTTGGAGACCATCTTACCATTTCCCCCTAGGAATATCCTTGCCCAAATTGGCGGACTGTGGTCTCTGTGGACCTTGGAGAGGGCTAAAAATGCTAAATCCTGTTTTTTTTACATACACACACTCCACAGAGATCCTGTGATAATGGGCCGTATGGCCTAACTACATGAATTAAACTATGTGAATTAAATATATATACAGCTTGAAAAGTCATCTTCGGCACGAAAGGAAATAAACAAATACATACAACCAATCCACCAGAACACCATGCCTTTAAAAAAACAGGCCTCTYTTTCAATGCTATCTTATTGTAATATGCAAACAGCAGTACAATGTACCAGAGATACTCAGAAATATAACCGCTAGTCTGGATCAAATCCGAGATCCATCCAGTGTAGTACTGTGTTTTCAACAGTATCCAGAACCAGGTATTTCAGAGGAAGCTTTCAGAAACTTGGARCAAGCCAATGTGGATAATTCCTCTCTTTTCATTGCACTCAGAAAGGTTTCTCAATGTGTAGAGATTGTTTTAAATCCTTAAGCATAAGGTTTCATGTTTTTCCAGTACTCTTTTTCWATGTTCTCATAAGACCAGCAACATCCTGTCATAACGAACACTAAGGTCCAATTGCACCTTATTTGTAAAAAGTATTTCCTCTTTACAAGTTTGAATTTGCTGCTGTTGAGTTTCACAGAATATTCTCCTGTCCTTCTATAGGGCAATAGGAATTTCAAGGTGAAAAGTAGCTGTTCTGTGTTTTATACGCACCAGAGCCAGAAATGTGTATTGGTCTTTGACTGACATTCCAGTTTTTGCCAGAAAAAAACTGGATCACTAGTGGATCARATCCATTTACCTAACAGTAGAAAGACACAGAAGCTTCTGCTCTTGACTCTCTAGTTATTCAAGGCAAGGATGACTAGGCCCAGYAGGGAATATTCATCCTGYCAGTGGTTAGTTAGGAGAAGGCACYCYCTTAACCTCACTGCCAAACGTGCATGYAGTGAGAAATTGAGGTTGAAGTCCATGTTGGCAGAAGTTAGGCTGAGACTTGTTCAGCATSAGAAGGAAGTTACCGGTTTCTCAGTAGGCTCAGCTGGGACTAGATGGGATTAGCTGGGACTAGCGGGAGTCCTCCTCRCTGGACGAGCTCTGCCCACGCATGGATGGTGCTGGGCTGTGTCTTGCCCCACGCTGCCTTGCTCTTGGGGATGAATGAAAGGCCCTTTCATTTCTGCAGCTCTTCTGGAGACCTTAGCKCAAGCACTGAATTCAGCATCTAGCTAATAGCCCAGTTTTATTTATGTTAGTTGCCTGGSATCCCTGGATGGTCAAGGACAGAGAGGGACATCTCTAGGTGCAGTTCGTTGCATCTGCTGAACGCAGGGTGGGATGATCTTTTCTCTGTCTTTTGACCACACAGGGGGCCCACAAAGCTTGCTTGACCTAGACTAAACTCACGTAGGAGAAAGCCCACTTTGTGTCAGCAGGCAACAAGTGTGGAGAATGCAGCAGTGGGTCTTGCTCCACCAGCCCGCTCATGCATCACATGTCACCTGGCAGCCTGASTAGGCAAAGGGCTTGAAAGATGCTTTGGGAAAGAGAAGAGACATCTCCGCTGCATGCAGCTGGCCATATGCTTAGTAATCACTTCTCAGGGGTCAAAGACTTTTTGCACATTTAGACAATGGCAGTAATGCTAGACAGCCCCGTGATTGCTTCCTATTTTATACAATTGCAGGTTGTAGAAACACTTTTCTTCTGCTTGTTCATGTTCAAGCTTTCAAGAAGTACTAGGTCATAAGACAGAAATAATTCTAGGYAGTTATTAAAATATTACTCTGAATCTGTCCATTTTACAAGAATATATTTGTATAGGTCTCGTAAACAGTTGACATGACAAGTAAATTTCTTCTCTACGTTGGCATGTATTTTCAAGTTCTAAAGGCAAACTTTGTGACTTTGTGAATGATTTTTCTAAAATTTTGCTTAGTTACTATAAAAATGTAATTTGAGAAAATTTCGTAATGAAACAATGGTGCAAACAGTTGTGAAGTGCACATAGTTCCTCTCATTTTTTGTGTGGGTTCAGGCAATTTATTAATTTCKATATTTAATGGCAAACATGCAGGCCTGCAGGCAATTTGATAGACTGCTGCATTACCTTAAAAGGGACAAGTAAATAGATTGGATTCATGCAATAACAGTTATTATTGGACCTAGAGAAAGAAAAACAGCAATAAGTGAGCAAGGACTAGCACACAAAACACAGTGGCTTTAATGCTTGTGCTACTTTCCAAGCTGGTTGCCTGTGTTATGCTCTTTTGGTTCTGCTTTGAAGGGTAATTCCTGTGCACACTGTATTGTCTGCAGGCATAGTATCCTGAACTAAATGCAAAATTTTCCTTTCATCTGCTTTGCACATTCTATATCTGCACAAGGATCTTTACCACAATATTTTACACCTCTTGTGGATATGAAAAAGACATCAAGATTAATGAGGTTTGTTTTTCTTTGTGTACAAACTAAACACACTGGACACATCACATCCTTTTAAAATCATCTGTATCATTTTATACCAGTTTGCTCTTGCTAGACCCCTGGTCACAAGAGCGTTGCCAGTGGTTTCATGGAGCTCAGCCATCAGCAACTTTGCATTGCTCACCGAGGCCTATGGGATGTACCTTTTTTCCAGTAGCAGAGATTATATGATTTCAGGAAATATGTAAAYGGTCAAAAGGCTTTGCTGCCAGTTGCTGCTATGGGCAAAATGTTTCTGGCGAATGGCTCTGTCATTTGCCATCTGACTATCACATTAGGCTTGCTAGTAATGCCATACAATTCTTTCTGGTGAGAACCTGAAGGGAGAAAAGGCYCATAGATGCCTCTAAAACTGCCCAGTCCTCTGCTGAATAACACAGGGGTGCTAGGGTGCTGTGGAGAGGCAGATTTTACAAGAAGAAATAGAATGGAGCACCTCTCCAGGAGGAACTAAGGGTTATGGATGACATCCTGCTAAGACGAAGCTAGATTTAGAGACACTTGAAACATATGAAATGGGCACTATGAATTCTGGCTTTGTAGGTTCAGACTATAGTAATCACCATATAAAAGGAGAGTCCTTGTGCATGTGACCCTCTGGATGAGGAAGGTCCTTTCCGTTCAGTGGTGCCACTGGGGTGCAGAGAGCGCAGGGCCATGCACGCTCCTCTGCAGCCCCTCGGGGAGCCCGGCACTGAGCAGGTCCCCCAGCTCCTGCCGGGAGAAGGTTGTTTTCCAAAACGAACTGCGGAAGTTGTTTCCAGCCAAATCCTGGCCTTATTTCCTGCAAGTAAAATAAAAACAGCTGAATTAGTTTCGGGATATGAATTCCTTTGGCATGCTAAAATCCTTAGCTGTCTCAAGCCAACCATTCTTCTGAGCCCATTATGGAGATAGACCAGAGGAGAAGGTACAATAGGTTGATGCTCTACTCCCACAGTTAGTTCTCTGGGAGATACTATTAGCTAAAGCAATTTAGAGCAGCCCTGAGGCTCCTCTCAGCCATGAAACATTCCCACTGGTTCAAGTTTTGGGAAGGAGGGAGGGCGTGAGGGAACGGCACAGGAGCACGGTTTTAGGACCTGAGCCAGAATTGCTGCAGTCAGGGGAAATCTTTTTATTGACTTCAAAAGATTTTGAATCAAGCCTTAAGGATGAAGGAATTTAAGACTGAGTTACAAATTATAATACCAAAAGATTATAGCTCCTCTGACAGGGGTAAATCTTATGCTTCCATTGCCAAGTGTGCCATTCCCCCAAAGATGCCGTTCTGCTGAAGCTCTCTGCTGACACAGTCTTACCTACCACCGGCTCTGTGATACTTTATATGATCATATATGYTTTTGTACAACGTGAAGCAGCTTCAGGAAGCAAATGCTATCGTAGCTTCCAGATAAAAGAGCTGGATATTCTATTTATTGGTGTGATCCATTGAGTGTAATCTCTCGTAAACATATAAAAAAACCCTCTAGAAATTCTGTTGAGAACTTGATAAATAGTTCAGTTCAATGCCATTAAAAAGAGTCTGCGTTTTGAGGAGATGCTATTGATTTGTTTTCAAATAAACTAAAAATTACAGCTGCGCATAAGAGCCAGTTTGACTTTCAGTGACTCCCTGGAATTGTCTCTTTCTCTGTAGAATAAAAGCCTGGGAGTCTCATGCAATCATGTTGTCTCTTTTGTAGACAGTGTAAGAGTTTGGTTATGTTTCTTCATCAGCAAGCAAAAAAAAGGCAAAATAATGCTAAGTGAATGTCTATTAAAAATAGGTTGTTTGTAAAAATATTTTTTTCCTGTAAATATAAAAAAGTAYATGTAGGAGTTGGGCTTTTTTGTTATTTTTTTTCCAAATAATTCTGTGTAACTWGTAAAAAGCACTGGTTAGGAAGTGCTTTAACAATGCTGTAAGTAGGCTGCACATATGCAAAGCTGTGGGTTGATTTAGAAGCTTATGTAGAGTTGTGATAGGCAAAATGCTTGCAAGGGCRCTAAGATATCTGTAGTAGTGACATACTACAAATAGTGGCACAAAATGAAAGTTGCAGTGCATGAGATGATAGTTGCTTGTGAAACAAATGGTTTTGCTTTAGGAGTTGAGAATCATTTTCTTAATAGACAAATTTATAACCTGAAAGAGGAGTTCCCTCTTTAGATGCTATTAAGAGAYGTGTGATATATTTAATTATGCAAGTAGGTTTTCTGAAGAGTAACATTTTTGGAATGTATCAAATCATTATATTTTGAAAGGAAAAGCAAGTGGAGCTCCTCAGTTACATGAAACTGAGTTCTGTGTACTGGGTGCTAACAGCCAAGGCTTACACAACGCTGCAGCACCAGTTCAGCTGTCTTTTGTGGTCTAGCACACAACTTGGCATGTAGGGCATGAGCCTTGGAGATGGACTTTTCATCAGGGTGAATGACATCTCTTTGTAATGTACTCCGTGCAAAATCAGCAAAATCACAGTCTTCAGTTTCATCAGTTATATACTTTCCAGGCAAAATCGTATATTTGCGCAGAGACATAAAGCTACAGAACAGAAGAAGTTTAACCACAGACATCTTGGTGAATATATAGACATGCATTCTCCTGAGACTTTGCTGTGCTGAAATGCGAAAGAGGCTTGAACCACTGAGCTGGTATGAAAAATAATCTTTTCACCGCTATCATTGTATTTTCATTGTTCATACTAGTAACAACAGGATAATCYTCCTTTATTTTGTTTTTGTCAGTGTACTTTGTGAATATTTATTCTTTTAACATAGGAACTGAGGTGCTACAGGGCAAGTGGTTTATCTTAATATGAGCTGGTGGCACAATCAGGATTTAACATCATGCMCTTCAATTTTTTTTTTCTCAAGTTAGACAATATTGTCTCTGGCTGTATTATTAGAAGAGCAAAAGGTACTGATTTACAGCAAAGCATGGGGGTTTCTCTAGCTACATGCAAGGAAACAGCCAGTAGAGTGTGCTGCGCTCTTATAATGAAAGGGAAAAATAATTCACTAGTTGTTGCTTTGCCAACCCCCCCTACATTTATTTTTTCTTTATTATTCCTTAATATAAAATGAGTCATGCCAGGTTAGAATTTATATCCCTTCTTCCGTTGCGTTTCCTGGAGCAACACTCACAAAATCAGCAGGTAAACGATACTGAATCATGCAGAGGACTGTGAACCCAGAGCCAGAAGTACAGTATAGGAAAGCAAGGGAGTCAGATTATTTCATTTCAATTTCAGCCTGAAGTTCCCATTCTGAGAGTCCCATTCATGACGATCCAAAAAAAGTGTTTACATTGCCAGCTCTCCAGCCGACCCTACCAGTTATCCTCTGACCCCGTGTTATGATCTCAAAACATCTGTGAAGCCCTGGCAACTCCAGTGTTCAGGGCAGAGCCAGCGAGGGGGAACTGAGGTTGTACAGAATCTTTCATCGCCTTTTGCCTTGCTTATACAGACGTTGCAGTATGTTCATGCCAGAGCTTGCATAAGAATATTTAAAGTAGTTAAATGAATTGTTTTTGAAGGTCTCTGTGGCACTGTTATATGTTTTACGATGTTGTCATAAGAGCTCGGTTTTTGTTTGCCTTTTTTTACAAGCTTATTGGAAACAGCGTTTCTCCATGTGCCCAACCGTTTGCCTGCGTGGCGTGGCTTCCCCCCGGCTGGGAGCAGAGGTGATGAGCATCCTTTGCAGCTGGTGGGTGCCACTCTTGGCCGGCAGATCCGCTGGCGTGAGATGYCTTGTGACAGCGTGAAAAATGTCATGCGTTGGCACACGGACCCGTGCCTTCCACCCCGCGTGCAGCACTTGGGCCGGGAGCTCAGATGTGAGTCATGCATCACAGTGGATGGATTTTGCTGCTCGCTATAACCTCAATAAGCCTCTATCTTCAGCTCAAGGGCTAGGAGAAAAGGTTGCACTGGTTCTTAATAGATATTGCTGGTGAAAATCAATAAACAAAAAGAGGGCCGATGTCCTCCTGCTTTCCACAGGGCTCGCTCGGGACTTCAGCTGGTTTTCAAGCTGCAGTAAAACAAGAGAGAATCTCTCCAGATTATTATTTTGGCTTGGTATCAAAAAAGATTGTGATTAAAACAAGCTTGTGCCATTAGCGCAGTCTTAATTGTTTAACTAGAAACAGGACTTTCTGTGTTCGTTAGAGGAAAATTAAGTGGATCGGGAGAAATTTGATTTTAGCATTAATATGAGGGAGATTTCTGGAAACAATAATGAAGAAGTGGTCATAATTAAAAATATGGACTCAACAGGTAAAACTGTAAGTGTGCGTGAGATCAAAAGCGAGCGGTGCTCTGATGCAGGCAGCCCTCCGCGGCTTGTGCAAACAAGTGCTCCCGTTGCTGCTGGCTCTGCTGGAGCTGCAGGCATCGCAATGATCACAGAAAATGCTGTGGAAAAGGGCAGATTTAGCAAATGCCTAACATGACTGAGGGAAGATCACAGCTCTCTTAAAGACATTTACTTAACTTTTACAAGCTTTCATTTAGCAGGATAGCAGTGTACAGGCTTAAGTTAGGGTGAGTCTTTAAGGACCTAGGTGTGTAGATCTAGCAAAATCAATACGAAGGTCCATAGCCTAATGCAGGTGCCATTTCTGTTAATGTTGTTAATGCCTTGGGGTGATATTTGTGTTCTGATTTCCTCAAAATCCTCTTGCCATGGCAACATGCTTAGGTATTGGACTAATAAGTATTATCCTGTGTGCCTTACACGGAGGAAACTGATGCAAAGGCAGCGTGGGACTTCTCGAGGCAGGAGACTCCAGCACTGCGTGCGCTGCCCCCATCGGCAGTGCTGGCCTGGGGACAAGCCTGGGGAGCCTCGCAGGGCCCTGCTTTGATGGTGCCTGGTCAGCACCGTGTCGGCAGCGCGGGAGCCACGGGGACACCGGCACGGCGTGGCCGGGCTGTGCCCGTGTGCACCATGGCACAGCTTGGTGCCACGGCGGGAGCACCGCCGGCCTTGTGCTGGGTGCTTGCGGCGCCGCTTCATTCAGGTTCGACCAATTTTTGTGCACCACGTTAATGAAACRTGTTTTCCTTTTTGCCCATCTTAAAAAGAAAAAAAAAAAYAAGGCAGATGCATACATGCCACATTTACTGTGCTCGGGGAGCTGCACAGCTGACACGAAGATGGGATTTCATTCTGCTTTCATTTGCAGTACTCAGAAAATTGACTAGATAATGCTCTTGGAGTATTACTATATATGCATATGACAGAGTTCATTACATTAGAACAAAGTGTATGGTATTCACAAGGCATAGTCAAGTCTGCCTGCGTTAAAATATTTAAGTTAATTAAAAAATTGAAGGTGCAGAATATACTAGATTGCAGGATGAGGGTAGAATTACTACTGTAAAAATCACTCAGAGGGATCATTGCAAAGCCTGAGCTTTCTATGCGGAGAGGAAGAAGATGTAAGGAGAAGATGAGTGCTTTGTGCTCATGTCCTTTGCCTGCGTGCCTTTGTGATATAATTGCTAGGTAAAAATGTAACAGTGTAAGAAAAAAATGTGGTGTGTCTGAATGGTGCAGCCTCCTGCACACACGCGCAGGAGCAGAGCCTTCCCTTACCTCCCCGTGTGCCTTCGCMGCTTGCAAAGCAGGGCGGTCATTTTTATTAGCAAGGTCCAGCCCTTGCGGTGCGGTTGCGTAAAGATCCAGATAGTGCTATCCATGATGGATAACAGGATGCTAGAGTCATCGCTTGTATTCCTTAAAAAGCCTGGAGAAGAAACTGCTCCTGGGATATGCATTTTTCTCTCAGCATCCACTATCCATCCATCTTTCCATCCCATATGGCTTCTCTTCTCCAGAAGAACAATATGTATTTGGTTTTTTTGCCAGAGCTATGTTTTGTTTCTTGTTCTGCGCTACCTGGTTGAGTAACACCGTCTGGGGCAAAAGGCAAAGTGTCCAGAAGATAATCTAATTGATCAGCCCGATTACACCAAATGTTTACCAAACAGTCACCTATCAGAGACAGAGGAAACATGTCAGATGTGTGGCCCTGATGGCAGTTTAATAGTGAGGCACTGAAAAGTCTTGAGAGAGAAGTAAAAAAAGTGGCAATGACATAAATCTTTGCCAATGAAAAAGTGATAGAGCATTRAGGACCCTGATATCTCAAGGTCCAAACACTGCTGCCACCCTAGCAGGCCATCAAGCTGACTTGATTAAGGTACAACATACAAAGGAGCTTGTGGTTACTGGAGGGCGGCTTTAGGCATCTGTCCAGAAGAACTCAAAACTAGTGTCTGTATGCACAGCAAACACCTTAACCACTAAGCAATGTGTGCTGCTGTAAACATCTCTCTCATTTATT
Source organism: Eudromia elegans (assembly GCA_003342815.1). Lineage (NCBI taxonomy): Eukaryota > Metazoa > Chordata > Aves > Tinamiformes > Tinamidae > Eudromia > Eudromia elegans. The sequence continues at coordinate 1,265,254 of PTEX01000200.1, read as the reverse complement.
CACATACATATTTGCACACTCTGAATGTATAGGTTTTGTCCATGTGAATCCCAGTGTTTGCATGCCTGAGGGACAGCGTGTCAAAACTGCACCCACAAAATAATGTGTATCTAAACCAGACTACCCTGGGTCTTTGAAAATGTTGTGTTTGCTGTTTCAGAAACATATTTTTTTCTAAGAAATAAGTGTGTAACTTRCGTGATTGCATTGGGATCTGGAATTTCTAATACAAAAAAATGACTCTAGGAGATAATAAAATGAAGTTTTTGAAAAGTTTATCAAGCTARGTGTAAGTAGATTTGTGGCAGCTGTCCAAAGAGATCTACATAGGTTTCCCAGCACAGACAATTTACATTTTTAACTAGAATGCAGTTGCATTTTTTTCCCAGGTTTAATCATTAAACACTGAAAATCTTAATTTCATCAAATGCAATCAAAGAATTTTGTATAGTAGCAATTAAAAGTATAAAACTGGCATTTGAGCTACAGCAAATTGAACAGCTGCATGGGAGTATTTTTAGCATTCATCCCAATCAAAATGCACAAAGGGCTTTTATTTGTCYTAAGGAGTATTTGCTGGGTGTAGCTCTGGTTTCTGTAATTCTACAACCTTACTAAAAATACACATGTACTTTTAAAAAAATCAGGTACTGATAAGCAAAAAAAAATGGCTTTTTGTTTCTTGCCCTACGAGGCAGCTTAGGTGAATAAGGTCAGAGGGCTGACGCTGGCTCACTTGGTTTTGCAGGAAGGAGCTTCCAGCTATAGTTGAACTGTTTAAATAAGGAAACCAAGAGCTACTTTGTTGTTTCTGTTACTTTTACTGTACTTCATGTGTGGCATTGAGTTTYCCCTATTGCAAATGCCACACATGAAGTCGGAGGACCTTGTTTCTCACCATTCCTATTTGCTGCCACGTTGTGGCAGTAGGTCTATTTTTTTATTTTTTATTTTTTACTGAAATGCCCAAGCTTTTGTGTGTAAGTCAGCCAATGGAGTCCTACATAATCAGCCATATAATTAACCATGTGGTAATTTTAAGTTTCAAGTACCAACATGTTCCATTTCCCTACTCTGTTTAGAGACTGAAGGGGAAATCTGAAGCAATTTTAGAAGTCTCTGCAACTCYGAGGTGCACGAGGGCCTTCTTCCTCAGCCCTCTCTACTACATGGGATATAAGATATCCCAGTCATGTTATATGTTGATACCATGTAATGTAGGAAAGGTCCCAAATTTAGCTTCTGTCCTGTCCTGCCAGAATCTCCTGACCAAGTGTCTGAGGGCAGGATGCAAAGACTATGCCAAGTGACATGGTGGGTCCAAGGCATGACAGAGCTCTCTGCTATAGGCACGTGTAGAGAAGGGAATTTTGGAGTAGGAAGGAGACGGGGTGGGATAGATATGAATGAGTAGCTCCATCAGTACCTTTGCCCATTGACCAGCTTCTGGCCTGCCTCTACTACAGCGTGGAGTTTCTGTAACTACGAGATAGGTTCACAGGTGCTCTACAACCACCTCACTTGGTTACTCTTGAATCTATCTTACAATTACCCASGTCCCTCATCTGCTGTGGCCTCACAGAGACTATCTGAGCTGAGATACAGGTATATAAGCACAAACTGACATGCTTTCGTATTCAATTCTCTCCTCTGCTTCTCCATTTATTTTTTTCCCAARGAGAATGAAATAAAAGCACTTCCTTAGTAGTATCTGTTGGGTCAGAGATCCTGCTTTGTCTTCTAAACACTTAGGGGAGCTGCATCTGTCCCATTGCGCTGCCAGGCCTGTGCTCAGATGCTGCATTTCCTTGCACTCTTCTGGTCCCCCCTTCCTCGTTTTCACCCTTTGCTCCATCTGGCTTTGGGGCCTGCTTGCTGTTTTACAGATCAACTCATGTTAATCAAAGCTGTTCTCCCTCCCCTAGTGATTCATTTTATTGTCTCCCATGAAGTGCATTAGCTCAAAGTTAATGAACTTTCACTAGAGCTCTTTCCTGTTACTTGCTGCCATGAAGCATCAATCAGTATCACAACAGTAAGTGCTAGTTTAGTGTGGAYGACATCTTTCGAAGGAGGGATGCAGCTGAGGAGGTGAAGGCAAGTGGCTATTTAGAGCTCAAGTCATCAATTAAATTACTCAGTGACAAAGTCACTGTCTTGTCCTTTAGTGATGCTCGTGTCATGTTGCTGTGCAGGGAGGTGATGATGCATCATTGCACTCTGGTGCTTTGTGATGGTGCATCAGCACAGGGGATATTTTTGGGTAGTGCCAGTATTCTGCAAGCTTTGTGGGCAGGAGATGCCATAATGAACAAGAGAAGTAATTACTGAATAACCCCTCCTAATGCACTGGGATCTGGGGCTAGAACTCAGCTTTAGWTTAAGTGCATTTCACTGAGTGAAAGAGGAGACCTCGTAGCTGCTACCAAACCACATTCTCTGGGGCCGCCTGGAGAAGATATTTTCATACATCTTTGTGCACACTAAATTCACCAGACCCTTGCATAGCTGTATTAATCTCTGATCTCTGTTCAAAATTTACTCTGACTTGAAAGGATGGAGTGTTGTTAACAGTTCCTCTGAGAGATTTCTGCAGAGGAAGCGCTTTCTTGAAAGGTCTTCTGGGGCAATTTGAGTATAGTAGAATTAGGAAAATATAGGCATTAAAAACAGAGAGTAACGCAACTTGAAGAAGGGACGGCCTCATAAGCCCCAGCTTCCTTCRCGAACTGACTTCCATCAGCACTGACTGGCAGGGTAAGCCTAGAAATATTGGAGAAGCTACTCATATGCACCCAGAAACATCTGTATGCRGTCAGCCAGCCCTGGCCATAGTGCCACACAGTGAAGAGTGTTCACCTAAATGCCAGTGATCAAAYGTTTTTCTCACCCAGGACTGCTTATTCTGAATTTCGTAGACTCGTGCTTGTGGGAACTGTGTCATGTACAGAAGGCCATTTTTCTATTAACTATTGGCAAGAAAACACTAAGCTAAATACATAGAACACATGATAACAGTGGTATTARTTAAAAATACTTATCAGTCTAACCTGTTGCTAGTGCCTGAAGAGGATTTCACCAGCAGCACTGTAAATTATTTGTCAGTGAATGATGAARACATTTTTGTTGTTTGTACTTTACAAATATCCTCTTAATAAGTGACTGCCTGCCTGTCACCCCCGGTATATATAYTATTTTCCTTCACAAAGGTGTTTAGGGCAGGGGTCTGTTGCTTGAGTTAAGATATCATGTTTATATTTCAAAAGGCAAGCCGAAGCCTTCAGATTTGGTCTCCAGCTGAGAGAAGCACACATTTAGAAATTACAACATRGGTATTGGCTATCTGGAGCTTTAGGAAGTGGCTGAGAGCTGGCAGTCAATTAAAACTGGGCTGGAGTTCAATATCAGAGTTATGCTGCCTGTTTTTGTAGGATGTGCTTGAATCCTGGGTTATGCTGCAATATGGTTTTGATGTAGAAGTATGTAGAAAGGAAATGTAACCCTTAAGAAACTGTCTGCATTTTCTGGAACAGACAAGTTGTTGTATAAGTCCAGCTCAGGACTGCATTTGGAGTGGAAGCTACACTCCATGTATTAAGGTTCAGCTTCTCACCCCATTTTTTTCTGGTGCAAACCAAGGGTAAAAMTGCTAATGTAGAGCAAGGATCTGTGAATCTCCGTGCTTATGTGAATCTCAGAGCTCGGCTGAGGGCTTGACTCTGTGTCTCCTGCTGAATGCTTGGCTTTGGGGTGAGTTCTGTTTGGTGGCAGAAATATAAGATCTTGCTTCCGTCAGACAAGGAGAGATAAAGCCCTTTTAGTCTAGGAAGAAACGTGGATGCCCAGTGGGTCAGGCACAGAAATTCCTGGCTCTGCTATGGCAGATCTATCTGATCCTAGGAAATCTCGGCACTCAGCTTTCCATAGCAGCTGGTTGCTAAAATGGATTTCACACACTACTTTGTATAAGGATGCAGATTTTTTTCTTTTCATTGTTTAGAAATCCAGCGGTGTTCAGCAGCCCAGAAAGGTGACACAGTAGAGATTARGGTGTTATCCTCTAGTCACAAAGATTGAGACCCTAAAAATCACATTTTGTCTACTCACTGTGAATGAGCTGACCAGATGGGATGGTGTTAAAGCATTTGGAGCTCACAGGAACCTTCTTGTTCCTATCAGAGAAAGTAAATCAGATTATTATTCCAAAGACTTCTCTTTCTTCTTTTTCCTTTTCTCTTTTTCTTTTTCTTTTCCTTTTCCTTTTCCTTTTCCTTTTCCTTTTCCTTTTCCTTTTCCTTTTCCTTTTTCTTTTTATTTTTATTTTTATTTTTCTTTTTCTTTTTCCTTTTTCTTTTCCTTTTTCTTTCTTTTTTCTTTTTTACTTAATTTTTTTCTTTCTTTTTATTTTCCTATTTTTTTCCTTTTTCTTTTTCCTTTTCTCTCTCTCTGTCTTTTCTTTTCCTTTGGCATGGTTTGGGGGATGTAATAAGAGCATTTGGGAGCATTTGCAGCACTGTTGTGTATTCACGAAAAATACCACCTCCTGGCCCCATGAGTTGGAGAACAAGTTTCGAAAGGGAATATTTGCCCTAAGGGCCTTCCCCAAAGACACTGAAACTAATTAAAAGGCTCCCATTAACTTCAAGAAGTTTTGGATCCGATCCCTGGTGTTTTTGTTTTCTGAGCTGACTGAAACCACAGTTTGCAAACCTTGGTGTGAGGCAGCTTAGCTCCGATGGCATTCCCAGCAACTGATGCCCCTTGGAATAGGCCACAAATGTGTAAAGCAGATTCTTCTGTTTACAAAACTATTCTTAAATGAACTCATTTAAACTTACTTTTAAAAAGAAAGGAAATAATTGTTCCATTCGCTTTAAGGGTTAATTAGGCTGGCTAACTAGACTATGTAATGAGGAAAGGATCCAGGGATCTTAGACCTAGGAGTGAAGTCATGCCCCTTACCAGTAGAGAAAAGAATGGTAATTGCCTGCTGTGAGCATGAACATATTTTGCTGGCTAGCAAAGAAATGGCATTGACAACTGGCAAATGTACTCTTCTGAAGAAAAATGTATTTTTGAGGCAGGCACATAGCCAGCGTTTTCATTCGGGAAGTCTCATAAGTGGAATCAAAACTCTTGCGGAGGTAACATGAAACTGTGCGTTAGAAGGTCGTTTTTTTTAATCCCACATTTAATTCTGTCAACATTTCATGCTGGAATAAGAAAAATATTCCTTAGCTTGGCTTTAGTCGACTCCCCCTCGTCTTTTTTCCCCGCTCAGTTCCTTTCTTCACCCTTCTCCTCAACTGTTCTTTCAGCAACCGAAGCGGTGGTCTTCAGGAGGAAGGTGACGGGGTCCCCCTTGGGCAGCCGTGCGAGCAGCTCTGCTCTGTTTGTACTCGTCCTAGCCTCGGGAATGCTGCCGACCCTGGATTCATGCCAGAGGGCTGGGCTGGTGGGCAAGGGCCAGGCCTGGGGACCAGCGACCACCCRGCCCACCTCGGATGCAAAATACGCCCCTTCCTTCCATCACCCTCTCGTGGTGATGGCGGTTTTGCACTGAGATGAGGGCTCGTCATACGCTGCAGGTCGAAGGGCAGAAGTGAGACTTACCCAATGGGACAACTCTCACACAGTGGGTATAACAGCAGCAGGAACAATAATTAACTGTTGTAGTTATTTATGAGCAGTCTTGGGGTCATGTCTGCAAGTAAGTTTAGATCCCGATCTTCTGCAAATCTACCCTACAGAGTAGATTTGTACATAATTTTAATTTAATTAAGAACTGAAACTCTCTGAAAGATTAACCCTCTGTGTTAGTACTTAAGGATTTTTAAARAGTTGGAATTTTACTCCTTCATCCACATATAGGCACTTAAACAAATCGCCTGGTTACCCAAAGTGCTGAGCACTCAGCCTCCGTGCTTGATTTCAGTAGGGTTTGGCCTAGGAAAGGACTGTTGAGCCGAGCTCTAGCCTCTCCTTTCCACTTCCTAGCGGTTTAAACTGTGTTCCTCTCTGCAGTGCTTTATTTTGCAGTCATGTCTGCTCCATTTCATGGGCAGCAGTTCCCAAACGAATCCCTGGACACCACTGCATGCACACCTTGAAATCACACGGATCCCACAGGAGCCCAAACTACTGCAGCGTGATTCCCTTTTAGTGGCAAACACTTCATTTCAGCAAACGTGGTTGACAATCCCTCTATTACCGTTTTTGCCTATCCCGTTCCTGATTTCTCAGTGCTTGCAACTCTGCTCTTTGCTCCGTACACTCTGACAAACAGCTATCAGATAACAACTCCTTGTCATCAAGCAGAATCTCATCTGAGCCACAGAAGTGAAAGTTCCTTAAAACCATTTCCTTGCACCATTCATTTCCCCAAACGTTACCCTTCCTTGCAACCTGAACAGGGCAATAAATGCTCTGTTTTTTCAGACTTGACTTAGTCCATTATGTTCAGTCTTCCGATCTTGATTGTATTTGGTACAGTTCTTTATCACAAAGAACCCTAACTAAGAGGAAATAAAATAAATATCCGATGCCTTAAATTTCCATCAGAGCATCTTTTTGTTTTTGAGAGACTTCAGAGATGAGCAAATTTGCTGACAGAGAACCGGTTTGTTCAGGCTTTTCCATTTGCCACAGAAAAAGTGGCATAACAAAGTACAAATGTTCAACAAACTTGTGTAATAGCAGAAGCCTCTTTGGAACAAGAGCTATAAGAAGGCCCTATTTATGGATAAACTTAAAAAAAAAAGGATGCAGGAAATAAGTATTTCTTTTTTCTATAAATGATTTGCTGCTGTTGGATTTTCTGGCAGTTTTCTGATGGCACTGTAGTGGCAACACAGTGAACAAAATCAAAATTCCTTAAATTCTTAAAGGAGTAAAGAAATCCAAGATGCCTGTTAGTGCCAGGAAGAAAATAAAAGACATTTTAGGAGTCTGTCTGGATTTCCTCTGAACAAAGATGAAAGTCATTTTGGATGGAGCTCGGCTCAGAACGGATTGAGAGTCTTTTGCCCCACATTGTTTTCYGGTGCTGCCAAAAAAAAAAAAAAAGTGTAATTGATGGAGGTGAATATGAAAGATAAAATATATTTGTCATTAACTCTGGGAAATATTTTTGTCTTTTTACAAAAGCATTCATAATAACTTAATGGGACTGGAAAGCGAGGGGCAGACAGAAGTCCTCTATTGAGTCAGGGATACYGTGCACCTGTCTACCATTTTACTTGGCCTGTGCATAAATAGAGGGCTTTGGACCGGGTTGCCATTAATCTCTCATCTTTCATTATTATTCAGTAATTTAATCCATAAAATACTTTAAGTGGTATATTAGAAACCTTTGATTTCTAAATGATTTTCCTCACGGATCTTTTTTTCTCCCTGCGTGCTTACTGCATTCCTGTGCGAGCGGAAACCCTGTGTCTGCCAGCAAGGCCAAGGCAAAGTTTTCAGCGGGGCAAACGCTTGGCCCTCRCTTTTGGGCTGCAAAGCGCTTCCCGGGAGAGGGAAGGGCCTGGGAAGCACTCGAGGGAGCGGGGAGCGCGCAGGCCCACGGGCCGGAGCGTGCGGACACAGGGCTGGCCTCGCGGCTGCGCTGGTGAGAAAAGTCTCAGGCTGCAAATGAAACTCAGAGGGAGGATCTGGACACGTTTCATTCTGTGGGCCCCATATGAATTAGCAGAGCTAAAAGACCAGCGCTTTCTGCTGGCCCCCCACTAGACACAAATAACTTGCTCATGCTTGGGAGATGCCAGTGTCAGACCCCAGCTATACCCTGAAGTTAGTTGTTTCATGATAAATGTGTGTAGCAATTTATTAGCAAGTRCTGGTAATAGGAATGTTCAAATAATGATAAAGAGTAAAGAATATGGATTCTTCTTTTGTCCAAAACTCAAGTAACTTTCATCTTTGAAGATGCAGGTACCTTTATTTTTCTCTGGAAAAAGAAATACGGGCAAAGTGCAGAATACCATCTGTGACCTGGCTGAAACCTGGATGGTTTGGAGATTTGAGAGCAAAAACATTTTCTTGAGAAATTTTCAATGTACTTCCAAAAAAAAAAAAAAGAAAAAAAGATATTGGAATGAAGTCCTTTAAACTCTGGAGAAACATCTGAACTCTGGGATATTCACCAAACCAGACTTAAAAAATAAAAGGAGTATTCAAATGAAATGAATGTTTTTGAAAGAGGAGAGATTGACATCTGTGGAGATCAAACATTTCTGCTCAGGCACGGAGCTGTTGGCAATGCAAGTTCACACACTCGAGCCTGCCAGGGCTCTGCAGCCAGGGTTGGACTGATGTTGTGCTTTTCCCCAAGTGAACTTCAAGCCCTATATCCACAGACTTTTAATTCTTCTGTTTCACCGAAGAATCACTTCCAAAAAAGTCTCAATTTTCCCTCTTTATAGTGTTAGAAATCTAGTTTTATCTCTGACATCAATGAAAATTGTGGTTTCATTATCTGTTTTCATTTCCCTTCATTCATGTCTTTCCCAAAATAGGTAACTGAGTAGTATTTCATTGTAATTCCTCACAGAAGTTGGCCAGTACAACATGCACAATGGCTGTGCAGTTTTGCCTCAGTTTGACTTCTTGTGATCTGCTCCCCTGGCTGCTGCTTCTCACAGACATGCTTGGCTTTTGAAGCTACCATGTGAACGTCCCAAAAATCACAGTTCCCACCATCGAATGCACTTCAGTGGATCAGGACGGATCTGAACTTTAGTAGAGAAAACTTGCTTCGAAGGATATGAGATGAATTCAAGTCTTGTCCTTTTGCTGAGGCTACCAACCCATGTGCTACCTCGTGGAGACACCTGTCCCTTAGGCCTGAGAGAGACTCAGCTCCTCACCCCATTTCCTTGCCATTCTCTTATATTGGAAACAGATTATGGACCACTTTAATAACTGCCTTTTGTTTGTTTGTTTTTTTGTTAATAGGAAAAAACATAAACATTCTAAACCAAGTTCAAAGGGAACTTGGTCATCTCCATTTCCCCATGCAGGAGGAAAGGAGTAAAATCTGTTWTGTGTTTAGCTATCAATCTAGAAGTAAATTGAATTAAATACGAAAACGTTTGAAAGCCGAGTTGTATTTCATTCCAACGGCATCACTGATTTAAATGGGGTGGTGGAAGGGGGGAAAAGGGCTTAAATATTCAGTATTTTTATGATTAAGCATCCCTTGTTCCTCCACCACACCTCCTCTGAAAAGAAAAAACAAAGCATGCTTGGAAAAACCTCATTACTGCTACTCAGCAAGGCCCTGCTGACTGTTCTGTTAAAGCATTGCCTTGCCTTGCGAGGCAAAAGGAGGGAAAGAAACATTCCCTGAATTGCAGAGTGTGGTAGTAGAAGCAAAGCTATTTGAATGTCACTGGGCAGAAGGAGGATAATGTTAGTCAGAGTTTTCCAAGGGCAGGAAAAGAAAGTCAACAGTCAAYCTAGTCTGGCATTGAGTTCTGAATTCCATAAGCAGGACAGGGAGGGAAGTATAGCTCTGCTATTTGTTTCACGTAAGAAATAAATCACTACAAGTGATCTGTGTCTCCGATTTCTATAGAATATTCTTTGATCCTTATAGTTTTAGGCAGGTTCACAGGATGGACCAATATAGCAAATGAAAAGAAAAAAAATAAAAACAATGGGAAAAGACATGCAAGTCTGAGAAAATATTGTATGTGCACTGGATTTTCTGGAACACTGATTCTTCACAGKTATGTGTGTGTAAGTTCAAATTACATATGGACTATGCATTGTCTGAAGAAACCAGCTGTGCTACAAATAAATATATCCTTAATATATTTGACCTTTTTCAAMAAGAGATAAATGGGATTGCCATTTTCTGAAAACGCTGTAGTAGTTAAGAATAGTTCTTACAAACACTAATGAGGTGCACTCAGATGAAGGCTGCTATTCACCAATATGTGACAAAAAGAAATAATATGAATAAGCATATTCATATTCAGCATAGCCAGACAGTTCAGCATGAACAACAAAGCTGGCACCACAATGGTGTGGTCTGTGAACAGAGGTTCTGGTCCTAACTTATATTTCTGATGCTAACTGCTGCTGTCAGTCTTGATTTGGTCACTTACCCATGCTGTTGTTAAGGCATCTGATCAAAACAAGGAGGCCTGGGTTCAATCCCGGCTCTGACAGTTGGACCATTTCTTTCTGTTGTGATGAGAGTTCAGAGTTTGAGGCTACAACTCAAGCCTGAACACCTTGATTCACATTGCCCAACTGTTGACTTGCGGTCTGGCACAAGGACAGAGCGAGACAATTCCGATGGCAAGGCAGAGACACTCAARTGGTAGGAACAGAGAAGGACGTTGATCTGAGCTCAGATCTCGGCTCTGCAAAGCAGCATGGATGTACCCAGCTGAAACCACATGGCAGAGCCATGAGCACCCATTCCAACACAGCTAAGTGGGAAGGGATGAACATCTCTTCATTGGCCATGGTTTGACTTATATTGGGAGTCCAGGCAGAAAAATCCAACAGCAGGCAGCTGGCCTGATAGTAGTATTTATAAATAAATAAATACTTAACTCTGTAATGTTTGTAAAGAACTCTAGGGTGCATTGACCAGGAGCCAGCAAAAAAATCTCCTAGATTAACCTATGCTTATATGGGGAGATATATATATATTTAATGTTAATTCTGCTACTTCTTTAAGTGAGATGTATTTAATGTAATTAAGAAGCCCTTCTTTTCGCACAGTTGTCAGGCTCACACTTTTCCCACTTTGCTAATGCCTCCGATGCACAAAAGCCATGAAGAAAATCTTTCCGTGACATGATGGCATTACCAGCTCTTTTCAAGTGGGAGGACTGTACTCCTACACAGCAGATTTTCCCTGTGTTGTGGTATTCATGCAGCAAAGAGCTGTACTTCTGAAGGGTTTCTTGTTTAAGCTCTTTCATGCTCCTTGCCTTGGAGACTTCTTTTAGACTTGTAGCCAAGAGGAGGTCAGGAAGTGCTCCATGCTGCAGCTTCTTTTTCTGTATATGTTTCTATGTGGTTCTCCACAGATCCGTGGAACACATTCCCTTCCTTCTCTCTCTCTTTCAGAATAGTTTATGTTTCATTATTTGCAGATGGAAAAATGATAACTTGACAAACAGAGGAGGATCTTTATATTTAAATCATCGTCATCTTTCAGCCTCTAATGTGCTCTAACAGGGTGATACTGAGAATACAAAATGCTTTCAGGTTTTATTTGTCCGATGTATGAAAAATGAGCTTCCTTGCACATTTCCATGTGAGATTATTTTTAGTTGTCATTCTGCTGATGGAATCTGCCCATCTCTGTGACTTGCAGGTTTAGCCAAACTAGTGATGCAGTTCCTGCCTGGGGTTTCAGGTGCCTGGGTCTGGCTTTAAGAAGGCTCTATTTCCCTCTCTGTCGCAATTTTTTGTCACTAAGCATGCAGTAACAACCGGGCATAAATGAAAACTTGCAAAAGCCACTAGGATTTCAGCAGCCAGAACCATCCCATCTGACCCACAACACACAATATCCCTTCTCCAACGTCGTTTATTTTTTTCCCATCATGATCTAGATCCAGAACGCTCTAACTGCGCTTGCTCCTCACATGCCAGGCACAAACCCAGGAAAGACTCGTGAACCCAGCAGCGCTGTTAGGACCTTGTCTCACAGTGCTCACCATGAGCCAGAGCCCTGAAAAGCGGCAGAGTTTGAGGGCGATGCCCTGCCCTCTCTTCGTGCTAGGTTTCTTCYCTGGCCCTTCTTCCTCTGGTGTTAAATTTCGGTGCTGTGGGGGAAGCGAAGCTCTGACAGAGCGTGGGGCTGTTAGCCGGCGCCGATGTGAAATCTCGCTGCTGCAGCGTGCRTTTGTGCCCGCAGAACCGACGGAGAGCTCCTTACGGTCTCCTGCAGCACGCCACTTYTGTGGCATAGCGAGCTTTGCAGTGACACGCGTTCATGAAAGCAGGTAATGAGTTCAGGGCAGTACATACTTTCAATAACTTGTGCTACGAGCCAGGAGCAACCCCCTAAACTTTCCTTTATCTCATGTTACTGGAWTACGTGTTTTTAYAACATAGATGTCACAGCATCAAAACAAAATGCTTCTTTGCTRTGTTTTGCAGTGAATCGTGGTTCTCACTGCAGTATAACAGTTTTGCTGTTATCTTCCACCTTCTCTCCCCAAAAATCGACCCATAAAAAACCTGCTTGGATTTTGGCCACCTGGTTATAGTTAGTTTCTTATTTTAAAATAGCTTTCAAAATAGATCAGATATTACACTGTTAAAAACAATTTTCCCTGTAGGTATTGAATATCATACAGGGCTTGTAGTAATAACTGATAGGTATCTAGAATAATCTTCAGTATGGACTGAGACTATAAAGATCTGTCAATCACTGTGCTTAACTTTAAATACAGATGATTTGAATTCATGTTAGCAGCATGAGGAAGTCAAAAAAATGGAATGGTGCTGCTAGGAGAAAAGATGATAGGATTACCTCTGCTGTTAGCCTTTCCTGCTACTTGTTTGAGATACTAAATCAAGGTGAAGTTTATGAAAAAGGCTGCAACTGGGGTTTCCAACTCTTCATTCCTGCTGGGATTTTCCTATTATAAATCTGCTGTCAGAATAAGTGCTTTACTTGTGGCTTAATTTTATGCAGGCACAAACACCTTAGTTCAACACATTTTGCCAGAGACAGTCTTGCCTCTCTTAATGCAGCGGAGTCCTCATTAACTGGGAGCTGTGAGAAAGAAAAATGCACACATGCGCTTTTGTCGTCGGTCATTCATGAGCAGTCCGATGAAAACTGAAATAAAACATAAATCCTGAGGTGCTGTGGAGCTGGTGTGGAGACATGAGTGTTTGAATCACACAGCTTATGTGAATTATCCATCCCAAAGAACATTACACTCCACCTTTTGAATGAAGTTTCATTAATGTGGTGGAAGGCTTACAGTTTCTATTTGTTCTGCTGTGGCTGCTAAATTTAGCACTACCCCCAATGCCTACCCCCAAAGAAAACGCCTCTGTTGTGGTGATTTTTTTTCCTTCCTATGGAACTATCTAACAGTACGGGCGGCTAAGACAATGGTTTCAGAGAAGCTCGTCAGACTTGCTGAGGCTGTTCTCCCTTCTCCATGCAAGAGCCATCAGGGCAGATTTGTGCTTGATGGTACTTTACTGGCTTCCTAATGTCCTGCATGCAAAAAGTAAATAAATAAATGAATAAATAAATGGCAGGTCATATCTCAAATGATAAGTGCCTCTTTGCATATTTCCTCCTAAATTTCTCACTGGCTTGCATCTTGGACTGACTGTCAAACGTGCTCCCAGTAGATTTGTCATCTGCCCCTGCTGCCTTCTTGCAGGACATGGCTGTGAATTTTGCCTTCAGGCACTTTGAACTGGAAGTATGACTTCAAGTTTGCTCTATCAAAAAGAAATGCATGACCTGCAGTTGTAGGTTAGGGATTCTCAGATCACAGGAAAAGAGATCTTGTCACTACTGAGATGAAAGACATGCACACCCCCAATCTGTACTTCTGTGTTGCTTTAATATCAGATTAAAAAAGTTTGCTCAGCTAAGAATGTATCTCTTAGAAAGTGACAGAATTAGAGTCACTCCCAGATGGAATTCAGGCAGTGTTTTGAAATTTCAAAATATTTGACTTTAAATATTTTTTTCCTTGTTTTCTTATTTTCCAATCTGATCAGTCAACACTTTTTAAGTGTCATATTTTTTTAAAGACGTAAAAAAATAAGAAATCCTGTTTAATGTAAAAAATCCATATAGAAGATATCAAAATAGACTGTTTTGATTTTGGCCTTGCTAGAATTGCCTCTCTCTCTTTTGCTTTTTTTTGTATGTTTGTTTTTTGTTTTCCTCCCCTCCACAAACTTATTAGCACCATTTTGCAAAAGATAAAGTTTCCACAGAACAGCACATCTTCTCATGTGAGGGAAGGCTGAGCAAACTGGGGCTCTTCAGCCTGGAGAAGACGGGGGGATCTTAATAATGTGTGTAAGTATCTGAAGGGGGAGTATCAGGAAGATAGGCACTTCTCACTGGTGCCAGTGCGCTTCTTACTGGTGCCCAGTGATAGAATGAGAAGGAACTGGCACAAACTGGAGCACAGGGAGGTCTGTCTGAATATGAGGAAGAACTTCCGTGAGGGTGACGTAGCCCTGGCACAGGCTGCCCAGAGAGGCTGTGGAGTCTGCTTCTCTGGAGATCTTCCAAACCCGCCTGGGTGCCCCCCTGTGCCCTGAGCTCTAGGGGTCTCTGGAGCAGGGAAGATGGACTAGATGATCTCTTCAGGTCCCATCCAACCTTTCTCTGTTCTGTGAATACGGCCGCKTTTTCTTTATTTTTCTTTTTTCCTAATCTGCTCTAGATAGAGTAGTCATACAACGTGCTTTGAATTATCTCAGCAGAACGCTTTAGTTCCAGTGAATGGATTGGCGAGCGGGCACACGGCGTCTCCTCGGGTCCGAGTGGCAGGCTCGTTGGTGGCAGGCTCGTTGGTGGCCGGCCAGAGGACCCCACGTTAACACACGCCAGCTCCGCAGCTGGGAGCCGCGCTGCAGCTGAGGGGACCGCGGCGCTGCATCCAGCGAGCTGCTGCTGCTGCTTTCTTCAGAAAAACAGAAAACAAGTCTATGCAAAGATGCCTCCCTCTTCAAGTGAGAGACTATGAAGCGGCATAATCCAGTGTATTTTTAGTTATCATCATTTTCATGTGGTTGTCTTGATTTAACAGCCTCGTCTGTAGCCTCAAAGCTGTCTGAAGCGAGGCTGTTTATAGCGTTTCAGGAGAAAAGGGAGGATTTTGCTTTACAGGCAGCCTATTGTACGGTACTTCAAAGCTTCCATTTCCCCGAGTGTGAAAGATGTAAAGTGGCCACAGGAAGGACACTCTGGATTTATTTGAACTATGAAATGGAAAAGAAGCAGTCGATTACAGTAACCGGTCATGGTACACTTTAGTCTTGTAAAATCCAAAATGCAGATGTTGTCTGTCCATTTAGATCATCTGAAATGACTTAATTTGGTTACGTTTAAGCAATRCACAGACTAATGCACCTGGATGCTCAGAGCTGCAATGGATAAACAGTTACTGGTGGTTTTTCTCTAACCATTAAAATTGGGAACTTCAAGTGGAGAGGATTTTTTTTTTCCCTGTATTTTTTGAAGTGCCTTAGAGCTGCAAACAGTGCTTCCCCTCAGCACCCAAATTCACGGGTATTTCTCTGTCAGGCGGGTAACTGCAGGTGGGAATGGCTCTCTGCACACACAAACCGCYGCCTCGCAAGTCGGGATTTCTGGTATCTGCCCCAGCAAAACTCATGCCAGGGAGGCTGGAGAGGGGCCAGGAGGAAGCAAGAGGCCGTCCTGCTTCCCAGGGCAGCCCCTGCAGAGCCGGAGCCTCCTGCTCTGAGAAGAGGGGCAGCTCCCAGGCGAGGAAGACCACGATCAGGGAGGAGGAGGAGGGCAGCAAGGCCGATGGTGGGGGGCAGCAGTGCAGAGAGCAGCGTGCTCAACGGGCAGGTTGCAACATGCGGTTTGGGGAGATTGGCCGTGATTTTTAACACTAATGTACCTTGATATCCCTGCAAATGAGGCATTAGAAGAGGAGGCCTCTACTCTTCCAGTGCAGTAAGGCAAACCCGCTGAAATTAAAGCACAGCAAGTCCCAAGCTGTCCGAGGGAATTCCTTTTTCACACACACTGATGCAAATCAAGGCTAGCAGCAGTGACTAAGGTGAAGTGGCGTCAGTGGGAAGCAGAATTACCCGGGGTCTGCTCAGCGCCTCTGTCATAAGCCTGTACTCATAGGGCCCTGACCCAGCTGCTCTTCTGTAGTTTATTTTTTCTTAATAAAACATTTCTTTTTTTKACGGCCTTTTTTTAAGGCAAATGTTGAAATGAACCTTAACTCATGCAAAATACATTTGCAAAATGACTAATGGTTCTTCTCAAAGTGCTGAGCACAGTGTATGTGTGCATGTGTCAGGGAGACAAAGAGAGGGAGGTTCCGTGTACTTCCGTGCTAATTGTGTATGAATATGGCTTTTTTTTCCCCCAATTATGCTCGTAATACATCAGCAGCCTTGGCTTTGTTTYTCTCTGTTGAGGTTTGTGTATAAGCATAGAGACTTGTGTTCTCAGATATTTCAGTTACAGAAGTTGAGGCCTGGTTTTAAGTATTGATTTTTATTCATAAAGTGCCACAGAGCAGAGAGAGCAAGAATTGGAGTTAAAATGTGGTCATGCAAGCAGCTCTGTGGTCATAAGGCTAATTTCAGGGTCTTCGACTTCAGCAATACTTCATATTCAAAAAGGCAAAGAAGAGACAAACTCACAGAGGGCCACCCCGTCAAAGGGCCCTTGCCCCTTGCCTGACGGAAGGGTTAGGGTTGCAGATCTCGACCTCAAGCTCATTAGTGTGACTGCACAGACGGGCACATGACTCGCAAGTGGAGTCAAAACGCTTCCTTTCATAACGCTGCCCATGCCAAAGCACCGTGGGGAACGGCACCCATGCCCCGTGCCCTCTAGTGGCACTTGTGGCTGGACTGYGTGAAGTCTTGGCCCTCTGCAAGTCTGCAGGGAAAGCTCCACAGACCCTCCTCACCCCAGAGGGTAGCCTCAATACCTAGTGCCCAGGGGAGGGCCTGGCCTGGCCTCCCAACTGGGTGCGTGTGTGTGTGCAGCGAAGGCAGCTTTTGTTTTACAACTGCTGCTAGTGCCATAGGCCCGGGACGCTGTTTCTCATTAACACACTTAGGCTTCTGTGATTTAACACTATTACATGATCTGAATATTTGACTATAAGAGGCCCAGTCTACTAAATGTGCCCTATGTCTCGGTGCCCTCTCCCTGGGCAAGAGCAGCTGGCACTAGGTGATTTCCTCAGTGGCACAGGAGAGCTGATACCACCTCTCACAGGTTTCGGGGCTGCTGGAAACTCCTCTGACTTAACAATCCCATCTTCCAGGAGAACGAAGGAGCTCTACCCTTGTCTTCCTCGAGGACAACRCTACCAGAGTTATGCTACAGCGGGATACTTTAAACTTATGCTGTTTGGTTTCTGAGCTGGAGGTCTGTAAATGCCTCCRTAAGGGTTCTGCTCTTCCACCATTAATTCATGTTGCCATTCTTATTTGAAGAAAGACCCAACCGTGACCAAGAAAAGGAAATTCTGTGCTTTTCTTTCTGTGCTGCATCTTCCACTTGGAATATTTTCAAACACAATAGAAACGAACATGGGCTTTGGGGAGGGAGGAAGAGGAGAAAAGGGAATCAGCAGAAAGAGATGGTGACTCCAATGAGGTTCTCTGCAGTTTAGCTCTCTGGGGATTGAAAAATGCTTTCAACCAATGTGATGTTGCAACAGTCCAAAAGAGGAGAGAAAAATCCTTGTCTGGTCTAGACCGACCAGAAACTAAAAACAAGGGACACTTTGAATTCTGAGACTCTTACCACAACTGAAAACTGTRCTCAGGCCAAGTAACTGGAAAATCAGTTTCTCGGGTTAGGCAAATGCTTCCCTTAAGAATCAGAGGCAACTTTCCATTTTAATTAGTAAAGAAATTATTATATTCTGAGGCATTGATTCTAATATTTGAAGTAGTGCAAGGTCTTGTAATCAGGACTGTGAAGAGATTTGGATATTTTAATATGGAGTTTTGTGAAATGCTACAGCAAAACAAACTATTTTTTTTGCGACATTTACTTGCCATTTGGCTGTGATAGTCTATCATTTGTCACAAAATGGAAAAATAAGATCTGTCTTCATTATGTACCAAAAAGAAGTCTGACTGCAAACACAAGTCAGGAAGAGGCATAGGAACAAGAGCTGAGTGGTGAAACACTAGATCGGGAGATGGTTATGAGAAATCATATACCAGAAGACCTGAGAATGCCCTGAGCAGGAATAATTCAATGCAGTAGTTGTAATAGAAAGCTACACAAAGAAAGGTTGAATAAAAATTACTTATGAGGTACTTATTTTAAGAGGGAAGTGTAGTAAATTTCAGCACAAATTTTTAAGCGTCGATGGCGCAGACATGGCCTATATATATTTTCTGAACTAAATGGCTTCTCTCAGTCATTCAAGCTACAGTGTTTGTTTTTTGGGTGAGAAGTGGATTTCCTTCCTTGCACTGGTACAAGGATGGCTGACGCCTGACAGAGGGACTCTAGAGATCTGGTTGTAACACCCACCAGTATCACCTTCTCTCTATGTGACAATGTGTCTTTCATGTGSTGTGACCATATATATAATAGTTCCAGACGTTCATTCATCTTATTTTGCCTTTTTCCTTCTGCTTTCTTTAGATGTGGTGAACTTGATGCCATAGAAAGCATGGCTTCTTCTTACAAGTTCATACAGACAATATATGAACTGCTAGTGCTGTGYTAGTGCATTGTGTCAGGGACGAGGAACTCTAGGAGGACACTTCAGATCTTTTTAACATTGCTCTGCTCCTGCAACACACATTCAAGTATCTTTCTGGGAAGGGGGCAAAGATACTTTGCATGCACATGTTATTTAAATGCAAATATTCTTGCAAGCTCAGACTCACATGAAAGTCTAATCTGGAATTTGTTGCCCTTTGCATGGAGCTTAAGCCAAGATCTGTTCACCTTTGTTTCTCTCAGTATTTAGCAGCAAGCAGTCTTCCTKCTTTGGCTAACTGGAACACATTTTAGGAGGCAAGCTGCCTACTGCCAAAAAGAGCCTGCATGCAAGAATATTTCCATCTGGGATGACTAACATGTGCCCAGTGTACGTCCAGTCACACATCCCACTCTGCAAACAAAATCCACTGATGAATTAATTCTCTTATTGCTTCAAAGGGCAGTCAAAAGATGAAAGTGAAAAACTGGACATATTTCAAAAAAATTCATTATATGAAAATTAGGTCATTCAGCCAGATTGCAAATCATAGATTTCAAAATGCAAAATGTCAAGCAATCCTAGTTGAAAAAGTACGTGTTTCCTTGCTTTTTGCATATTTTGCTAGTAATTGAAAGACCSTACTCAAAAAGGAAAGATAATGTTTTAACTCTTTCTGAGGATAATGCCAGCAGTATTAAATTTGAGATAATGGCTTATGTCAATATAAAATCAGAGGCTTGCTCAGTTTGTAATTCATTCATATCAGAAACAGTGAAACGAACAGTTATACGCATAAAAGTGATGCAACAACTGCCAGAGTTTCACAGTGGCAAATATCAAGTCTGCTTCTTGTGAAACCCCTTGCATCTTGCAACTTGTGAAGCTCAATGCATCTCATGCACTGAAGACATGTAGATGCTGATACAAAATGCATACARTAAGCCACTAGCTTCTCATACATCAGCAAAATATGTAATGTGAATGACAATTAAATTTCTATTTTAAAGATACATCATTAATAAAGAGGTTGTTTGTACCTACCCAGAATTAAAAACAGAGCTCTCAGTCTAATTCATTATAGCCGTCAATACTTAAAACAATACACAGAAGCTGGACCTTCTTAGTGGGTCTCCAAGGTGCAGGTCTGAGGAGGTGTAAATCCTCAAACCAATAGGAATGCATAATGTGGGGCCTGCTGTTGAACTGGTGGCACATATATCAGCAGAGCAGAGGTCTGTGTTTCATAAATCCTCCAAAGAAATTTGCTGTTTAGTGAACTCTTTGAGCAGTACCAGCACTTACCTGCCTAGAGCTGGAAATCTGAAACTCAGGTTTGGCTCAACCAAAACAGTAGGCAGCAGTATGCAAGAAGTAAAAACCTAAGCCAGTGTCCTGTGCAGTCTTCTCAGATGTAATTCGGTTTTGCTCAAACAGCATTAAAATTACCTGAACCAAGAATACTGTCTTCTATTTTGTCTTCAATGTGCCTAATATCTTTTTTATGCTGTAATAAATAAATAAATAAATACAGTGATTTAAAAACCTGGAAAGTCTAAGCAGATAATAAATAGTCCAGCCRTCTAAAAATATAAAAGCTGACTTTTTGAGGTCATCTATAATTTCATGCACTGTGTAGACRCTCACTGCAGTTCAACACATGTGGACATTTCCTCTGCAGGTGCCAGAGGGCTGGCTGCTTACTCCCAGGGCTCTCCCCTCCGTGTATTAGGATTGTAAAATGGTGATCCCTCCGTGTGGAGGCCAAGGCAAAGGCCAGACATAGAGCAGGTTCACTGGAGCTAATAGTTGGTCAGGATTTGAAAATTAGTAGTTTATGCACAGTTTAAACAGAGCTTGTTTGTAGGAACCTTACTGTTTTAAGAGTGACTCGTATAGTAGGAAAAATCAGGCAAGATTTTAGACACACAGGACTTTCTGATCTGGAACAAAATCTGGACTCTTCAAAGCCGAATGCAAGTTGAGAGCAGTTGTTCTGCTTTTACTTGATCACGTCAGACAAAGCACTGTCAGGACCAATTGACCACCTCTTAGAGCCCACAAAAGCCATCGCACTCTGAGTTAGGAAGAAACTGTTTGGGATCAGCCACGTCGATCTATATTGATCCCATGCATGGCTCCAGCATCTTCAGCATCGTGTTTAACCTAAGCATTTAAAGGTCATTTCCATGGATGGAGGGTTTATTTGCAGTGAAGGGCAGCATGGCCGGGTGGGCAGATYGCTGGACTGAACCTCTGAAATCAACTCTCTATCTCTGCTGAGAGCTCTGCAGTGAGTGGGTCCAGGCATCAGCTTCTGCGTGAAGTGGCCTCCTTGCAAACTCCTTTGAGATCTACAAAGGTTAAGGGTAACACTGCAGCTGTGCACTTCTTCAGTACTGGCTCTTTTTCATGTGGTTCATTTAATAGACATTGGGCTTCTGATTTAGATCTTCTGAACAGGGTGTAGCTCTGCTGGTGGTAGCAGCGACTCCGTGTTTGCCAGAGTGAGACTACAAGACTCTCAGGACTGCTATGTAAGCAGCTAAAAAGTTATTTCTCTCAACTTCCCGATGTTGATATCCTCTTAAATGGGGGAAAGCAATTTGGGTTCAGGAATTACAGAACTGCCTCAATCTCCTTCACAATTACAGCTCTGCCATCTCCAGCTTGAGTAGGTATATGAGGAAAAAATAACCTTGTAGACTTTCATAGATTTTTCAGTAAGTGTGCAATTAATGTTATCTTTCTTTTGTTAGGTAAAATACAGGAAAATGGATGCTGAAGCATTCCCATTATTTTCTAACTTATGTGGATGTGCACAGTCAAACGTACAAACGCACAACCTTTAGTCACACATGGCATATTATGAACATGTGCACGTTTGCATTCATCAAAAATAAAAAATGCAGAATACCCAAAAGGACTATGGCAAATAAACATTCAGGTTGCAAATCCAAGCAGAATTGGGTGTTCCAGAATGCAGATTTCCTGGGCATCCTTAATTAGCTCTTTTGAATATGCATGATGGTATAGTTTTAATTACATGATAACCTTTGTTTTTTTCCTCACTGATTCTGGCTTCAGACAGTCAATAGGGAGCCAATTTTTAACCCTTCTTTTTTCTATCCTCCTTTCATTGTCTTGGCCTTGAAGTTTATGCTCATGCACGTAGTCCAAGAGTTAATCTGAAAACAAAAAGCATTAATCACTTCTCATCTTTTGTTCCTCTGGTGCTCCCACAACAGCATCTGAGTATGCCCCAAATCCTAATGAACGCATTTCTGCAGCAGTTCTCTGCAGTGTGAGAATATTATTATCTTCATACAATTATTATATTCATGCATAAGTACTGAGGCACAGGGAGATAAAGGGCAAAATGGCAGAATGACAACTATTAATAGAAGGCAGATGGGAGAGACCGGGGAGCTTCAGCGTGCTTAGCATTTCCATTGCACTTTCTCCGCTCCAAGCCCTGGCCCGGTTGACTTCAGCTCTCCACACTTCTGCGTTTCAGCCCCAGGTGTCTCTTGTTGCACACCCAGAAATTGAGGCCAAGCGCTGGAGAGGGAGGAAATTCCAGCATGATGTCATCCTGCCTACACGGGGAGGGGGAAGGCACTAATCGTGCCCAGGCAATCCAAATTCTGGCATTTGTGAACATTTTAGCAGTTGGCTCGCAACCRTATCATTTTTAGCTGAGTTCTTCTGTCTATGTATATACATTTCTCTGTAAATAAATAYGGACATTTGAACTGTATCTAATATACTACAAGTACTACCTTCACAGTAAAACTAACRTATCAATGTATGTGCCCACAGAAAAGGCATGGCTTGTGTTGTAATAACCTTCACGTATTTCTCCTGCTCCAATTAGAGATGGAAAAATCCAGGGAAACTTAGCTTTGATTGTTCCCAGAAGGGGAAGGAAGCAGAGATCTACCTAAGCCAGTGCTGCAGTGTCAGTGCATCTCCTGCTCCAGCTGTACCACAGCCATTCCTGCACTGCTTTAGAAGCAGGAATAGCAATGGACAAGCAAGCAGTTTGGGACCCTAAATCAAAGAGAAGAAGGATTTCTAGGAGATGGGGATCAATCTGCTTCACTTCAGTTCGAAAACATGCTGCTCAATCTCAGGTTATACATGTAGGGACAATGTGTGTTGTCCCTCTCCATTAGCAAAGTACAAGTCAGGCACTGAAAACTAGGCAAGCTGCTTAGAAATCACAGTATTTTATTTAAATTGTGGGTTATTTTTGTTTGCCTTCTGCTGGTTTTCTCAAACCATTCACCTTTTTAAACTTTTCTCTGTGAGCAGACAGTTTGGAAACAAGTTAAAAATGGAAACTGAAATCCATATGTAAACAGCGGGCTCCAAGAGCTTGTGCTCTAGGGAACAAAAACTTGTAATGCAAGATGCATAAAACTCTGTGGGAGYTGACTTCATTATGTATCTCTCATAAGTGTGTCTGTGCATATGTCCATACACAGTTGTGGTCCTATCTGGGTGTGCATATGTACGTGAGGTTAGGAAAGCACTTACTCCCCTACTGCTCCTGTCTCCAGTCACTCCTCTCTCTTCTCCCACTTCTGATCTGTTCTTTGAAACTGGGAGTGTCTCTCTGCTCTCCCAACAGTATATTCAGGATGGGGGTTAGTTCCTGTCTTGCATATGTTCTCATCTCCACTGTCTACCACCAGCTGACATGAGTCAGAAAAGACATGAGTCTTTTCTATCCATCCTTTKTGTTCAAAGGTGGGCTTTGCTCACCGTCCCTCTCTGCTGCCCATGTTGGCTGCTATCTGCCTTTCAGCCAGCAGAGTGAGCAGTGCACTTACCCTGCCTAGCSTAAGCACTCTGAGTTGCTCCCTGAAAGCTCTTCCAATGCAAATAAAGGGTAATGTAATTGCCAACTGAGGCGTCAAGGTTACGCATCGTGACTAGGTGACAGAGCAACTTTCCTCTCATGATCTGACAGATCCCCCATGAAGGGGCAGCATTGCTAAACATTTTTTTTCAGCGCTGGAAATACCTCCTCTGCCATTCTCAGTGCCTGCCTGGGAAGCACAGTGTTAACTCCTCCCTCCTTGAAGACCAGGAGCTTTCCTTCCTTTTCCTYGCTGCAGTCACTAGCAGTAGGGAGAGTGATGGAAGATTGTTTGCCAAGATTTCTCCTTCTTCCATGAGGGAAAAGCCTATCTGTCCATGCAGAGACAGTTCCTTACGGCGTGTGCCTGGGCCGTGCCCGGCTCTAATGTCAGCCAGCAACATGCACTCTGTGGGCATCTGGGAGGAGTTCTGGGGTAGGCAGAGTGGTGGGAATAGTATGGTGCCTATTAGACTATTGAAAACAAAATGCAGCTGTGTGTTACTGTTGGCTGAAAGCAACCTGTCAGCACCAACATGTCCATAAGAAGCCAGGAATGATTGTAGCCAGCCTTTATAG
Organism: Eudromia elegans; assembly: GCA_003342815.1. NCBI lineage: Eukaryota > Metazoa > Chordata > Aves > Tinamiformes > Tinamidae > Eudromia > Eudromia elegans. The sequence goes on along the minus strand of PTEX01000200.1, from coordinate 1,241,392 downwards.
GAGCAGTTGCCAGTAGCTGAGCAGTTTGAGAAGCATGACATGTTGCCCCCTCCCTGCTTCCAGGCCTGCCGTTAACTCAGTAGTGTTAGAATTGCCAAGCACCACAACTGAGAAGTGTAAGGGGCATGTTGTCAGGTCAGAGAAGCAATGAGCATGCCTGGGGAGGTGCCATGTCATGAGGAACCATATGGTGATATGCAGATTGCCCAGAAGGCCCCAGAGGAACGGCAGCGTTTCACCGAGTGCACTCGGTCATGAAGACGTGTGCGTTTTCGTGCACTGGACAGCCCAATGTGCTGCTCACACACAACACACATGCTTGCTGTGCCTTGATGGTAGGTCTTTGCTCCACAATCCTTGAAAAACAATCCTTGTATAGTCCAAGGACTTGCTTATCCTCATTTTTAATTAATGTAGCTCCCATTTTTAGGACTAGGTCCTAAAATGGACCAGGTGCTAAAACGGAACAGGTCCTTTTTAGTCTTCGCAGTTCCCTGAATCTAGACGACTCTGTATTCCTACTCCCTCATGGATGTTTGTTGTGTACAGGACCCAGGCATTGAAGAATGAATCATGTTGCTCCAGCTGGGAATGAGACAGTTGACCCAAGTAGTGAGGTTTAGGTAGGTTTTGGAGCCTCTTTGGTGCAATGCTGTTTTTCATCTCTAATATATTATTTTTTCTCCTAACAATCAGAACACTTGTAACTTCAGACGAACATAAAGAAAAAAGCATGAGTAGTTTGCCCTTCTGAATAAAATGGGAACATGTGTATTTGGGGAGAGAGGGAAAAGGGGAGAGGCATTTGCATAGGTCAGGAAAGGTCATTAAACCATCTGGCAGTAGTAACTGACATGTGTCAAATTTTAGTGTTCATTAAATTCATATTAATGCAAGAATGGTTCTTAAGCTCCAAATGCCACTTTTGGTTGTTGTGTTCCCCTAGTTGATGGTGATGACTTTTCAGAACTGTATCATGCTTGTTTGCTTGCTAGTGGCATCTGACCTGAGGTCAGTCTTCTATTTAACCCCTTCCTGTAGGTCAAAAGACAAATTAATCTGGTGAGAATTGAATTGGAAATGAGGTGTCTGGATAACAGGTGTCCTAGCTGTGGAATTGCTGCCAGGCTGAAACATGTTTGCCTCTGTTCTTATGCCATCCAAGAAGTCATCGCCAAGGTCAGGGAGACATTCAGATGACATCTGAGATGGGAAGTTGCCACAGGGAGTACCAGTGGCAGATGCCCTGTGTTGATATATTATCTTGCAGTCTGGGGGCAGTTTCTGAGAGCTGCATTTTGAGTATGAATGTAGACATTTCCATTTGAAATGAACTTTTTTCTGCCTGTGTTTACTGCCAGATTACAGCTGTAGAGATGAGACATTATTTCTTATACCCTTAAACAGAAGAATCTCACAAGTCTCTATTTCTTTTTTTTTCAGAGGATGAAGATGATGAAGAGATGGTGGAACCAAAAGCACAGGATGACTTGGAGATGGAAAATCAAGACCAGAAGCAGGAAGTGAAAGAAGGTACTTTATAAAATGAAAAGTGTTTTGTTACAGTTTTAAGGGACTCAGTCCTGTAAGTGATTATTCTCAAAGTAGATTCCATTACTGAGAACAGTGAAAAATGTRAAGTTTCACAAGTTGTATCAAACTACATGACTGGCATAAGAGCAGCAAATGGTATCTCAATGACCCAGCCAGTAGAGCTGAGAAGGTTGTGAAAGGCACAGGACTTTGTCTGGAAGAAATAATATGGCCTTATAAATTTGACAGAGCCCTGGCACAGGCTGCCCAGAGAGGCTGTGGGGGTCTCCTTCTCTGGCGATCTTCCAAATCCACCTGGATGCCACCCTGTGCCCCGTGCTCTAGGGGTCCCTGCTGRAGCAGGGGGGTTGGACTAGATGATCTCTAGAGACCCCCTTYCAGGYTCAAYCAGTCTGTGATGCTGTGATTCTGTGATAATTTGGGGACCAGTGTAGGAATTCTTAGATTCCAGGACCAGTGCTGACTTGTTCTCTGGCCTAAATGGCCCAGATAAGTGAAAGATTTAAAATGTGAATGCCATGCATTCTGGCAGCGCCATAAAGTTTGTTGATCTTCAAAGGTACTTAGAGGCTATAGCTGTCTGTCTGTTTGAGAAGAGCAGACTTAAACCTAGCAGTGGTCAGGAATCTTCCAGCAGAAAACCATTTCACTGCAGACAGTCAAAATTCCCCCAGGGAATGTAAGATCAAAACTGAAGCCAGGCAGTTCTAGTCCTTTTATCCATTTCTCTGGATTGAGACACTGTCATGTGTTATGAGAGACAAAGATTCAGGCTTCTACTTCTTTGTGGTGCAGCTATGGGACTTACATCAAGATGGTGCATTGAAAGCAATTAGATATTGTGTGTGCTTCTCATTTGCTTGGTTCTGGTTCTGGTTCTGGTTCTAGTTAGAACAGATACATGAATTATGGGCTTTCTCATCTTTGGGAATTTACCGAGTTATTGGCTATTCTGATATATCAGTTGGATCAGACAGTATTCACTTCTCTGTGGAATGGGACAATAAAGCTGAAATAGCCACAACTCCAGTGCAAAAGGAAATGTATTTTTCACCCAATATTTCTTAGCTCTGTATTGCTGGCATTACTAACAGTGCTGTTTACCCTCTTGAAAGATAAGTTATCTCRCCAGGTAGGGCCTCAGTGACTTCCTGCTGGCTTTGCTTTTTACAGCATAGTTTCACTATGGGAAAAATAGGGAATCATTTCACCGACAAGTCCATGAAGGCATTATCTGAGGATACAGCAGTGGGTGTGCTTCTTCCTCACCTAAGGCAGCCTGGCATGATTTACATCAACACCAGAAAAATGCGAGTCTGCTGGGCTGTGACCACATCTGCTATCCTCATACTCTGAAGTGAGCTCCAATACTCACCATACTGTTCTCATTAGAAATTGATCTTCATCACAGAAATCCTTGTGGAAATAGATCAGCATAGAAATCACCTTGTCCTTGCAGACACTTGAAATGGGTGTCGCCATTGCCTGCRAGCCCCTCACATGGTGCTGCCTCCTTTGGTGCTGCTCCTGCTGCTGCCCTGGGACAACCTCCACTCCTTGGGCTGTGACTTCTCCTGTGGCCCTGGCACTACTGGGCACAAGAAGCAGCAATGGCAGAACTGAAGGCATGAGAGAGACATGGCAGCAGTGAAAAGGGAGGTTTTCCCCAAAAGGGTCCTCCTTTCCAGAACTGTAGGGTCAGCTTAGATGTGGGCACTAGCAGTCACTGGATGTAACACAGATATGCCATCAAAATTGGCATCAGTGCAATTACACAGTCCCAAGTTGCTGAACGCTCATATAATGCTCGGTTTGCAGTTGATCTCTTCTGTTTATTTCCACATAAAAGTAATGCTGACATTTATACCTGGGAAAAAAAAAAAAAAAAAAAAAAA
>PTEX01000200.1:1182127-1237938 GCA_003342815.1 Eudromia elegans | reverse complement strand
AACCCAGAGATCCTGGTATGAAGAGAAGAATAAAAATCTAAATGCAAACCTAAACTAGTTTATTTTAGATTTTCATGGGCTTTCAAGAGAGCCTTTTACGTGCTTTGCTGACCAAGTGTCATCACCACCATTGCCTCTTTCTGTGTCGTCGTTTAGTCTGGGAGAAAGGCTTCCCTGCCTCGCCTCGCAGGGYTCACAGGAGCGCCAGCTCGACTGGCTTAGTTCAGCCCTGGTCGCTCCGGCACGCAGAGTGCAGAACGCAAAGCAAGGCACGGCTTGTTTTGGTAGAACCGGCTTTGTGAGGTGCGAGCCCTTCGCTGGCTTCGGGAGAGAGGAAAACGCGTTCGCTCCTGATAGAAAGTGGACTTGGCCTGCAGTGTGTGTTGTGACAGAGATAAAAGAGCAGCATGCTGATGACCAACACTGAGTGCTGTGGACCCAATGAAGCAATTGTCCTTGCGCTGACAGAGAGCGGGATTCCGTTTTTATTGTTTGGTGTCGTTCTCTCGCTGTTGGCTTTAGCCCTTTCGCCAACAATCCTCTTTGCCTCTCTGTTGCAATCACCCTTCTCATGTTCTGAGCAACACTCGGAGTTTGAGGCCATCGTTTGTGTTTCATGGAAGTGATTAAAACCATGTTACAAGGCAAACAGGAGTCTAGAAGAACATTTCCTGTTGGTGCTGCACTCTGTGTGCCGACACAGAATTAATAGCTTTTCTGCAAATTAGCACATAATGGGTTAAAAGCATGTTTATGTTGGCATTAAGTACCCTGGCTTCTTTTGCTCTGCAAGGCAAGACAATATTTTGCAAACTTTTTAAAGAATCTCTAATAGATATTATAGTGGCGCCATTCACACTGCTATATAGTAGTTAAGGCTGTGTCAGCACTTCCATTATGAATCCTGTTTTTCAGGGATTTATAACCCAGCCGTAAAAATTTGCTCTGGGCTGAAATTTGGTTTCAGCTCAGGGAGCACATTTTTTAGCAGATTAAAAAAAAAATCTGCTTGGCCTTTTTTGAGTTATAGGAGTGTAAAAAAAAAAAGGGAGAAAGAAGTGTGGAGAGAAAGAGGCAGACAATTTTTTTCATGAGTATAACTCAAAAATAGGTCAGCATGAAAACTAAAATTGGATCCAGCCTGTTCAACCTCCCTCTCCCCAAAGCCAACAGGACAGGAGTGCTCTATTTTTATAATGGCACTTTAAGAGGAAATGTGAGGGTTTTTTTCTCCATGGTTTATAGGTACTCCAGTTTAATTCTACAGACATTTATTGCATGCTTAATTTCCTTGCTTTCCCCCACCCCGCATGCCCCGGAGTTGCTCTGCTGGGTGGGTTTGGTGGACTTAGGCAGCAGGCAGGGCCCTTTGCAGGATGGGACCCTGGGGCTGGACGGCTCTCAGAGCACCTGCAACGCTGCAGCCCGGCATTTTTAAGCCTCAGGACCCGCGTTTGTTTCTTCCGTGGGTCCATCTGTTGCCACCCATAGGTGGGACTCATGGTCWCCACACTGGGCTTGGAAGAGCCGGGTGTGGGATTTCTGCTGCTGAACTGGTCTTGGGCCTGGCTTTTCCCAGCCTCTTCTGACCACGTAAAGAGGAGGTTGGGCTGCACCGTGGCACCAGGTGGGATGGGGCTTTCCAGCGCCGGAGAGCTGCGGAGCGCAACCTCAGGTGCCTCTTTGTGTCAGGGCAGACCACATCAACAGTGGGGCGCGCCACTTCTTGAAACGGGCCCCGGCCCGTGTTTATCTGAAGCCGTGGCCATATCCACAGAAACGTGCATGAAAGGCGGCATGGGGCCGCCTGGGCCGCACAGCCTCCAAGGGCCGGGCACCTCCTCTCAGCCTGCACCCAGGCGGGCACCGGCGGACGGCCGAGCTCCGCGGCCAGCAGCAACGGGGGAGCCGCTGCCGAAGCAGCTGCCRCCTGGGCCCCTGCGACCGGGTGCGGGTTTGCACAAGAACCCCTAATGCCACCGTCGCACTGTGTGGATACCCCACCTAGCCCATATGTGCCAAAATACCCTGTTCCCGACCTCGGRTGGCCCTTGGAAGCTGCCTCTGCTGCAGGGCGTCCGCCCAGCGAGCACAGCCCTGCATCAAGGCAGTCCTGCTAGCCTGGAGCTGCAGGGGCCCTGCACGGGCATTACGCTCTCACCGGGTACATGCAGCGGCTGTGTTGGACGGGGGCGTGCATTATAAACCAACCCCACACGGCCAGGACAGGCCATGCAGGGCGTGTGTTGAGATGGGCACGGACGCAAGAAGCGCAAGGAGAGCTGGAGATGGAGATGCGCTGGGGCGGCTCGGCACGGTGCTGCTCTCACGCTGCCCGTTCCTGCTCTAGCCACGAGTCAGCACGTCTGAAGTTTACACGGCTTTAAATGCACCCTAAAAGAAATAACGCAGCTCTTAAAAAGTTTATACTAATCTCCTTCTGTCTCTCGTTATATCTCTGTGCTCATAACAAGGCTGCTTCCTGCTTTGTTGCTTTTATTAGTACRTTCATTCTTTCCTTCATTTCTTATTTCTGATTTTTGCTTTTTTACTTTTTTATTTTTAGCCTTGCATGGACCTCACAGTTTGTTAGTTTTGTACAATTCCTTAAGTTCCAGGAAAATATTTTTATATTCTATTCTACTTGTTCTACTTACTACACTGACTTAGATGTCTTTTTTTTTTGTGATATCTTTTTGGCTGCCTTAGGAGAAGACTCAAATTCTAGTATTTAAATATCTGTAGACTTAATCCTGTACTGTCATTACAATGATTTGTATTATATTACATTTATTACAGTCTTGTGTGCAATAAGGATAGGACTGGAGTGCTTTTTATCTTAGCTCTTAACCTTCCACAGAAGTTCTTAACCTTATTTTTTTTTAATTTTCTTCAAGCACATTTGTGGACTAAAAATCTGCTGTGAAAGATGATATTCCTACGGATCATGTTAAGTCACTTGGGAAATAACAAAATGCTCCTATTTTTCATAAATAAGGGTTGAATAAACCTGTTGTCTTCATATCATGGTCAATTTTTATTGCTTATTCCTTCTGGTCGTGCGTATGTGTAGAATATCTTTCATTGTGGAAAGGCCTCACATTTGCTTCCTCTGCAGTGCCCTCTGTGCATATGTAACTGTGCAGTGCTTTGATTTTAAGTGTAAACTCTGCTTTATTTGTGAAATACGACACATCCAAGTCCCCAGAGCTCCCGTGGTACCTGCTGTTGACCCTCTAACTCCAGAGTCACCAGAAGTCTACGTTACACGGAGTCGGGTCGGCTTCGTGGGGCCGCTGCTATGGGCAGGGCTCAGCGATGCTGCGGGCRCTGCCATGTGGGTCCCTGTGCTGCCCGACCAGGCACCTGGAGGACAGGTCGACCAGCTGCTCACTGCAAAGCTGCGGGATATCCGCAAGAGCAAAGTCTTCCTGCTCTGTAGCTTTCGTTGCACTTAAGGAAATGAACATGTAGCTTTCAGCACGGGCAAGCCAAGCATCATGTTAGGCTTTTTTACACATGGAGGGCTGCACATGGTTTGTTTGCTTTTTTGCTCCAGCTAAAGCATATATTTGAAGCCAAATACCGTGTTCTTAAATAGAATTTCTGAAGATATTGTCACATCACACAGGTCTCTGTAACAAAACAAAACAAGAAATACTTTGATCAGCTACTTATGCTTCTCCTAGTTTTCCATGAAGAGTGTCTGTAGAGTCTGTGTCTGTTGAAAGCTGAGATCAAAGTAGCTGTAAGCTTCCAGATAGGCTGAAAAATTGCAGAAAATTGCATAGAGTCTTTTTATTTTATTCAAGGTAATGGACAGAAAGGAAGAAGGAACAAGGGGGAAAATGGAAGTGGCTCTGAAAGATAAATGCTTTGAAAATCTTCATATTTGAAAGAACAAGCTTGTCTGTTTTGTTTTTTTTCTGTTGCTTATACTTCATGTATTTGCAGTAGTTACAGAAATGTTTTACACTGGAAAAAGTAATGATGTTAACATTCTTGTAAGAAGAGATTGCCTCAAATAAAACTTCAGAGGCAGCCGAATGAAAGAAGAAAATAAGGTTAAAATATGAAGCTTAATATCGCCAGGGGGCATGTGGCGTGTCAGTCAGATGAATGAAGTAAGCTGATTTATGCCCTACAAACTTTAGCCAAGGTGTTTCTGATGCCGAAGAGGGTTTAATAGACTGCTGGCCTCCCACAGCTCGTTGCTAACTGCGAGAGAGGCTTTGCTGAGGTGCAGCTGCAATCATTCGCGTCTCCGTCGCTTGTGAACCCTCCAGAGCTCCCAAGCTGTTTATTTTTTTGCCTTTCTCCCGTCTATTGATTTTTGGTTGTATTTTCTTTGCCAGTTATAGCTGGCGGATGCCCAAGTAATAAATTTATATTTCCAAGCTGCAGAGAGGATTTGATTTAGCAAATAATTTTTACCATTTGGAGCGGTTTAAAATGAGTTTTCCAGTTGCCTTTGCAGCTATTTTCTCCCYTTTTGTGCCGTCTTGCTGCATTGTCATGCTTGTTGTCTTTGATTCTCGGAAAGCAATGCTTTAGTGGTGACAGTGGGATATTGCCTCATTACAGGCTTCCTTGCCAGATGAGTTCACTTAGTGCCAATTACTATTCAGTAGTGGATGCTGCAATAGGTCAACCTGTACTTTTTGCTACTTTTTGCTAGTCCTTTTTTTTTCCCTCCACATGCATCGCTTCTGTCTACAGCACTTAGGGGCAAATTGTGCTCCTGCCTTGGTAATTGTTCCTCTGCAGCACACGGGGATCGTGCAGGGGGGTGTAGATGTTCTCTGGATGTGTGCAGCTCCGCAGGGACTGCTAACCCAGAGGCAGGAGGCATAGGGCCAAGGCCATGGGAGAGCATGAAAGGCTAAAGTTTCCAGCTTCAGAGCTGCTTCATCTCCTGAGGGACAAATTTGTCCTCCATCCTTTGCATTTTCCATACYCGCCATGTTTAGACCAGGTGTGGAGCAGAGAGGTTGTGTTTTAGAGCTGAACCTTAGACCAGTTTAGGCAAACCCACGCGAGGTGGTAACAGCCTCCCCCTACCACAGGGAGCTCTCTAAAAGTAAGTGCCTGGAAAACTGGGGGAGCCAAGGAGAGCCCGGGGGATACCCCTGCTCCTGTTGAGCCTGGAATGTGTCCTGCCCCCAGGAACAGGTGGAATTGGACATGGGCRCCTGGGAGCAAACTTGTGTTCCTGCCTCCGCTCCGAGTCCGGAGCAGCATGGGAGGGGCAGCTGGGGCAGCCGCGTTCCCACCTCGGAAGGACGCAGCCGCTGCCTGTAGCACGGCACTGAGGAGGGAGCTCTCAGCTGCAGCCTTAAGCTGTGTCACTCTGCATTTCATTAGGCACCAGGGTATGACAGGATTTGGAGTTAATGTATTCTTGGGTGTTCTCGGAGGCACGGTGCTGAATTCTCTTCTCTGACTGATGCTATTTTTACCCGGTGTGGCCTAAAGAGACTGCAAGGTCGTTCTCAAAAGTAAAAATCTCAGATCTGTAGCACAAGGCCCAATGCTGAAGGTGTTTGGTTGACAGTTAAACAGTAARTGCAGGTCTCTGTAATTTTACAGTAAATCTGACTATTTACGATACATTGTTTGTGTGTGTAATTATGAATTTGGAACAGAAGTSCCTGCCAACACAATTCCTGTGAGGTCAATAGGGCTTTTCAAGCTGGGAATTTAACACAGTTGCAAAGTTAGTGTGGTGTAGCTTTRAATACCCTCATGGGGTTTTTGGAAATGTAGGTAAATCTGAAATGTAGCTAGAGCAGTGATGATTTAAAATCACACGCGGGCAGTAGCGACGTCCCTGTTTCCGTCCCCCTGATGCTCACGATTAGGCACAGGGTACTGCCCRCTCGTCACGTTGCCACTCAGCCTCCTGGCAAAAGCAGTGGCCTTTTGCAGGGCTTTCCTTTCCACTCCTTGACAGGGGACTGCTGGGCGTTATCCACACCGTTTACTCCCACAAGCTCTGGAACAAAGAGCAAATTTACCCGTGGTGCCAAGAAATTGGAAGAAGCAGAGGGAGAGATTATGCGGGGCAGCGTCTAGGAACCCTTTCATACAAAGACCTGTAGTATAAGTTAAGAAGATTATTTTATCATGGGCATGTTTTATAAGTGATCTGCTTTAAACAGGTCCTCTGTTATATAAGTGTTCTAYTTTTTCGAGTCAGGCATTGCCCAAATGTCAGTCATAACTATTGCCTGAAATAGGAACACAGGGTTTATTTAATTCTGCTTTTTAAGTATTTTCCATTTCAGAATAATAAATATATGAGATATAAGATCTCCTTTATGTAAGTGGGAATATACAGGAGTATATTTGGATGTATTAAAAAATTCTTATTCGTGACTATAAAAGCAAAGCTTTGGTTTTTGTCCTGCCAATACAACAGCAAGGTTCACATCAAAGGAAACTCTTGCAAAAGATGTTGATTCACTTGCAAAGGTAGAAAATGGCTTACTTTTAATGATACCTTCTCGTTTTCCAAGCTCCTCCTAGAGAACTGACAGAAGAAGAAAAACAGCAAGTTCTCCATTCCGAAGAATTCCTGATATTTTTTGACCGGACAATACGTGTAATTGAGCGGGCTCTGGCTGAAGATTCAGACATATTCTTCGACTACAGTGGCAGAGATGTGGAAGAGAAAGATGGGTCAGTTTTAATTTTTTCTTCTTTTTTTTTYTTTTTTTTTTTTTGTAAAATAATCTTTAAAACAAATTCCCATATTAGGAAAACATAAATATTTTTTAACTAACCAAACATTTTTTAAAATAAGAAAAGGTTAAGGTCTCTTCTTGAAGGCCCAGGTCACTTTGCAATCCTAAATTATGTTGTAAAATAGCTTCATGCTTTATTGCTCGGCGATTTTTTCCTTTAAATTGCTATGTAGATGTTTTAATATTTTGTTTCAATGTTCTGGTGAGATTGTAAATTCAGAAAGCAGAATCYTTGGCTGGGCAGGGATTGAAGAAAATGAGTCCCCAGAGACCTTTACCTTGGGTGTCACTGCGTTTGAATCCTCGTTGTTCCAAAGTGTCACTTTGCTGTTTAACTCCACGCAGAGATGTTCAGGCAGGAGCCAACCTCTCCTTCAATCGTCAGTTTTACGATGAGCACTGGTCGAAGCATCGTGTGGTCACCTGTATGGACTGGTCTCTGCAGGTAAGGCGCAATGCTAGGAGCTGTTCCGGTGTTGCTTCCACCTTCTGTCTAGCAAACTATGGAGAGGCTCCTTTGCACTTAGTAATATAGGCTGGGATGTTATTTCTTAGCTGTCAGGAGGGTACTGAGTGGCGCACAGTTCAAGGGTACACATTTCTCCATAGTGAAGAGCAGTGGGCAACAATGGAGCTGCCTGTTGTCTGTATATATCACCTGATCTTCAGAACCAGGGCTTTACATTAAACCTACCTGTTAACAAAACCCCCAAGAGGTGGGAACCTCCACTTTCCTTGCCTCCTCCAATAATTCCTTCAGCATGTTAAATTGCTCTTAAGACAAAAGGTTTACAATTAAACCAATTAAAATAATTAAAACCTCCGAATTGTTAATTATTTAATAAACAATTCTATTATACAAAATAATATACAAAAATGAAAACGGTGGGTAATAATATTTGATTTTTTGATGTACTGGTACTCAAAATGTAGATGTATCTGAAGAGTTCTGGTAGCAGAGGGATTTTCCTGAAGGTGCTGGAGCCTCTCCTCAAACCCATGGAAGAGGAAACTGCAGCGGGCCAGGGAACAGGCTCAAGCAACACGCCTGGGACGTGTCCGATTTGTGTACAACACAAAGCACCGTCATATTTCAATGTAAAACTTACGGCAGAAGTGCCCCAGCTTCCCAAAGCCATTACAGCCCCATCGGGGGTACAGAAGCCAGGTGGATTGGTTAGTGCAGTGGAGAACTGGAATTGCTGCAGACCTATCAGTCCACCCCCCTCATCCTCTGTACTTTGTCCGGATTTGTGTCTGCCTAGGTCTCAGGCTGGAGCAAACCGGTTAAATGTCCTTGGCGAGGAATCCTAGGAGATTCTGCCCCGAGGGCCGCAGCACGGATAGAGCACGTCAGCTGCRGGAGGGCCTGAGAAGCAGGAAGGCAAGGCCCAGCAGGGCAGTGTGCGGGGCAGCAGGGACCTGCCAGCAGCGCGCCTGGCTTAAGCTGTGTGCACGCGAGAAGCTGAGTCGTGCCGGGGCTGCGGAGAGGCAGAGCACACGAGGCCGCGTGAGCGTCACTGCCGTCCTGCGCTCCCAGCCCTCCGTCCCCTTGCAAGGAGCCGGCAGCAACCGGGAGGAGAGGACCTTGAGGGGCCCAGGTGGCCAACCCTATAGGTGGCTATAGGGGTACACTGGCTGCCACCTGTCCTGCGTGTGCAGAGAGGCTCCTCTTCATACGCATGCCCCATGCATGCAATGAGGAATTTGTTTCTTTGCCTTCCTACAGAACACCAGCTTAGGAACCGGTATGCATGGGTGTGATGTGGGTGGCCTTTAAGCACATCTGGATTTCCACAGAAATCAAACATAAGCCTGAGGAAACACTTATCTTAGGTTGTTCACTTGTTCAGGGGCTGGAAATTACATGGAATTCTTATCTGATGTTTTCGTAACAGGCAGCTCGCACCATATTCCCAGGGCAGCAGGGAGGGAAGCCACCTCAGAAGCGCCCTGCCAGAAGCTGCTCAGCCTGGGGGCGCAGAGCCTTGTTCTTCCTCCCACCCCATTGTTGCAGGGTGGCCCCTCCTGCCTTCCCAAGGTTAACTCCTCCCGCGCGGCTCCTCAGCGCTGGGCCAGGAGGCACCCCAGCCTCTCCGGCCTGCTCCAGAGTGGATGCTGCCCTAGGAAGCGGAGCTGGACGGAGCTGTTTCACTGAGCTCAAGCCCCATTTCTCGCTCATGCCCCAGGACGCTGCAGTGTCCTGTGTGCCCATGGATAACTTGAGCACTCATGGGAATGGCAGGGCACATTGCTCAATATTCAATGATAAAACTGTTGCTGCAAAACATCCCAGAGGCAAATAGAAGCTTAATCAAACAAAGGACCTTGATGCATTGATTAAACAAATTATTCTGTTCCCTAGTCACATGTACAACGTGGTCCCAGACATGTGGGATCACTCATGCCATTAAAGCTAATCCGCTAGCTCCTTGAATCTTTTACAGAGCAAAGGGGAAAAGGCTTAGATCCTTAATCAAGGTCCCAAGGGGAATGCCCCAGAGATGTAGTGCAAACACAGAGGGTGAGATCCCCTTGCTTTGTCCACAAGGTTACTTAACTCATCTGAGGCAGCAAGGTCAGAGGCTCTGAGATGCATCCGGGTCCTTCCTGACCCCCAGGGAGCAGCCTGGTACGCTCTTGCACCTAGCGGTATTTGCACTGCGCCTCAGCTACAGTCACAGCCAGGCACCCCGTGGAGTCTAAAAACTCTGCAAGTGTGATGGGTTGAAGGAAGCAGGGACTCGGGCATTAATTTATGGTGCTGCAACTGGCTCCGCTTTTGTAGGGCTGAAAAGCCTCAAAGTGATGTTGCCCAAGTAAGTATGACCCCAGTAACCTTTGAGTAACCTCGACACTCTCTCCGGTCTGGTGCATCAACTTCCATTGCAAAATGTGCACCCAGAGCAGCAARGTTGGGGCCGCACGTGCCGTCCCAACCAGAATATGCTCACTAACCTCCCCAGGAGCGTAAGCCAACCCCAAAGAGCCTGTATAGAGGCACTTGAGACCTGCTCGTGCATCCTGCTCGAGCGCAGCAGTGCTGGTGCCAGCAGCTGTCACCTCTGCCWGCCAGGGGACGTCCCCCGAGCCTGCTGGCTGAGCTGCACATGTCCCAGGCACTGGCCTCGCAGAGCCTGGCGTGCCACAGGAGTCCCCTGCTCACATGCGCTGATCACTTGAACAGCCGAGTCAGCTGCGGGAGCGGCGGCAGTGCAGACGGGCTGCCATGGACGCCGTGCCAGCCCCTCGGCTGCGGCGTCAGGGCACCACCAGCCCTGCTGTGGGAGCGAGTGTGGCTCGGTGCGTGCCCTACATCCCGTGTGAATGCCTCGGGTGCTGAACCGCCCTTGCGAGGCAGGCAGCAGCTGCCAGGACGGAGGTGCAGCCCGGTCACTGCCTGCTCTTCTCCCCTTTTCCTGAAAGCTGGAGAGGCAGCTGCTGGGTTCCTGTCAACACAGAGCAGGGTCCAGGAGCTCTATCCCAGGATTTTATTTGTCATTGAATAGGAAGAACACCTCCGTGATGTGTTATCCATAAAAACATGCACAAAGCAGGAGGGCACAGCTGCTGATGACACAAGTTATAGGTATATGCATTTCTTCCAAATGCATTTTGAGCGGCAGAGRGGTTCAAGCCTCACTGAAAATTATATAAAGATTTTTTTATTATTAAATTGCCCAGTGCAGACCAAATTCATAGCTCCTGGTAACACTCTTGGCAGTTCCTGTGCCCCACTTCCTTCATGTCTGAAGTGGTATATGGTTTGGCAGGAATTTACCTGAGAAAGTATGACAAACATTTGCAGAGATCCTGGAGAAATCTTGAGGGAAAAGATTTATAGTTGAGCAAGGAAAAATGTGGGTCCTGTGGACCTTGGGCTGCAACTTCACCAGTCTGCCAGAATCCATGTGCTCCTCTCAGAAGATGCTCTGAGGTCCATGGTCTTCTTATTCATGGGAGAGACAGAGTTTGCAAGAGGTGCCTAGTGTCAGATGTGAGAGTAGGGAGCTGGATGCTACTGTATAGGCAGAAAGTAGTTGATATTGTGTGGGGTGGGAGTGTTATTTTTTTTGCTGCTGACAGTTTATAAGTGTGCTCAGAACATGTAAAAGCACTCAGCAATCAGAGACTGTGAAATGTGCATAGTTTAAGCTCCCTCTGCTAATTGTCAACATTGTTTTGTTTTAGCAAATGTTTCAGCACGATAAGGTTAGATTGTGTAGTCCCAGTATAACTATTGCCAATTAAATGGAGTTATATCAGTGATACTTTGGATTTGCTGCTCTTTGACTGTATTGCTTAGGGTGCTCCAGAAGAACACAATGTCATCAACAGTGTGAAATTCTATTTTTTTCATACCTGACTTTATATATATACGTACATATATATAAATACATACAGATAACAATGTACATAGTTATATGTGTGGTGCGTATCTATTTATATACACTGATGAATACTGGATGTACGAGAAAATATGGATCTGATTTTAGAGCGCTTGTTGCGTCAGTCTCCTGAGTCAGTGAAATTCGAGGTCACCCAGTGCTTTACAAGATGACCTCAGTATCCTRCAAAATTGAGCAAAATTTCTTCTGTGAAGAAAATGTTTTGTTTGCTGTTTGAATCATCATGAAGAGCTTTCAAGTCGATGCTATATATAAGTGAATAGGAAAAGTGCATAATGAAATAAGAACAGTTTCTAGGGTGTTGAAAACACTAGAATAAAAGTAAGTCAATACGATGCTCATACTGTTTGTATTACCGAAATGAATAAAGACAACACAGAAATGGTTAATCAAATAAATAAGACAAGATTGCAGCTTGTCCTTCTTGATAGAACTTCTTGTTTTGCATTCTCTTTATGCATATTCTGTTATTTGTCTTTTCTGAGATTTACCTGCAGAAAATAACACTGTGTGTGGTATCTGAGAATAACTGATACAGACCAAAGAGCAGCGGCTGTAAGCACTTCATGGACAAGTAAAATATAAAACCAAATGCAAAACCAAAGTACAGCTAAGAGCTGTGACTGCAGTAGTGAGTATTATTATTAAAACCAGATATTCCACAGGCAGTGTGAGATTGTTTCTGCCTCATCTGATTTTGCACATCTCCTCCATTCTCCTGCTTATTACAATTGTGTGTGTGTTTTTTTTATTATTCTAGTACCCTGAATTGATGGTTGCTTCTTACAACAATAATGAAGATGCTCCCCATGAGCCCGATGGGGTGGCCTTGGTTTGGAACATGAAATTCAAGAAAACCACACCAGAATATGTTTTCCATTGTCAGGTAAGACCGAGAAGACCATTCATTTCATGCTAGACAAAACAGATTTTACTACATGGTGCATCTGTCCACTGTTTATATGACAAGGTTGAGGCTAAAAATAGGCTTCTTTTTTTTTGGAAAAAAATGCAAGCAGCGGTGCAGTATTTTTTAGAAGGCATTCAGCCTTCTCAAACAATATTGCAAGCTTGTCAAGGGCTGTGTGTCATTCTTTGTCTATTTAAAACAGTCCCTAAGAGATTTAGTTTATAAAGGCCTTGCACTTATAAAGTAACTGTGGTGTACCACTTCCTCGTGCAGGCAGCAACATATGCTTTCCCACCCACGTTAGCTTCCTCGCGCCCTCGGTGCTCCGAGCGCCTACTCTTGCCTTGGGTCTGCTCAATGTCATGTTTTGCTTTTAAAATTCCTCAGTACACTGCATTTCTGGGCATGCGTCTTACAGCTCAACTAAGAACTCTCTCAGCTATGAGGATTACTACTCCACCTATTCCTTTTTACTGCCCTTTAAGTCAGCAAAGCAGTATTTCATCTTTTTCAGTGCTACTTTATGACCACTTTAGAAGTCTACAGGCAATTTAAAAATAGCTGGAAGTTTTCTTTCCTTAGGTCTGTTTACTCCTCTTTTGCCACTGCTTTTTTTTGTGTAAACTAGCATAGCCTTGTATTGACAGAACTGTTCTGCTCCTTGGCTCTATCTCCATCAAACTGACCAAACTGTGGAACAGCATTTGGGCCAAATTTCCAACCTCTTTATTAATATCCGTCTGTGGTAATTAAATACAGGACAGTGGCATTCAAAACGCCATATGGAAAAGTTTCACTAAGTAAAACTTAACAATCAGAGATTAGTAAAATGCAGATTATTCTGCGGTAAAAAATTGCTTCTCTTGGAAGGATATGTATTACCTGGCTAGTTGTGTAAGCTCAGTGTCATTTTACATTCAAGGACCAAACATCTTTTTGAACTAGGTTGATGTTTGGACTTGGGTACATTATCAGATGTAACATAGTGGGAGGGAGTTGCTGGAATTGAAGTTACTGCTTCAACCTGATTAAGTAACCTTTAATTCTGGGCATGTTTTTCTAATTTGCTATAGTGAAAAACAACTTCACAGGGAGCCCAGGCCTGTAAAGCAAATACACCATGCAGATCTGTATACGTGTGTGTCTGTGTGTATGCTTGCGTGTGCATGTTTTACCTTTGAAATTAGAACTTTTCTTTTTCTAGATATATTCAGCAGCCTGACGTGCTCTTTCAGACTACTTAAGAGCATAGCTCAGTTTGCAGGCTCGGATCCTTCTAGGATGTTCATTCAGTTGAGTGTTTTAAATAAAATATTCAAGAGAAGAGATTGCCCATTGTATTTTAGGGAGCGTAAGTTTTAATCTAGACTGATTTTACAAGATAATAACCAGATTCAGTCTAGCTCTGCTGAGAACACAAAGGGAGGATTGACTACAGACATAACAATGTGCTCTGTTAATTAAAAATTCTATCTTGTTTTAAAAGAAAGTACACTTAAACGAGGGAGCTATGACTCACTGAAATGAAAGCATTGGGACAGGCTGTATTCCCCATTAGCAGAATATACACAGAACAAAGTGGCAGACTGAGATGTGGCCTGTCTGAGCTTCTCTCTAATCCTCCCATTACAATGGATGACCCCATTTTTTAGCACTGGAACCCTAATACCTGTGAATTTTGAGAGACATGTGGCACTGTGCTTTCATGTGCACCTTGGATTAATCATCTTCCAGTAAAATGAGGTCAGTTCTGGTGTCCATTGGAAATATTTATTTGCTTGGTCAAATTGTCCACAGATAATTTGCATTGTGAGTTGGAGTCATGTTTGAACCACCATTTTGGGGCTTCTGACCTGTGGGATATCCTGTGCGTCTCAGATGGGATCGGCATACCCACATGAGAAGGGTAAACTGGGAAAGCAGGAAGCATTTGACTTGGTCGCCTGAACACAGGCTTTGCGCTAACCGACTCAGATGGAAAAACAAGAAAAAATTATCTATCTTAGCTCAGAGTCTGGAATTCACTTCTGTAGATCATCATGCCATTCTGTTAGTGGAAACCAACTGTATCATTAGTTAGTTCCATATCATTTATATTACCATTTTGTAAGAGGAACATTCCCTGACTCAGTCCTGATTCAGTAGTTTCTCCAGCTCTTCCATGATGCATGCCCAGTTTCRCTTCAGCTCTACATGACCTTCTAGCAGTCCAGCAAGTAGAGATGAACACACACCCTGTCAGTACAGCCACACTGCCCAGAAATGGCAAATACACRTTACTTCGGTCATATTTTCCCAACAGACTCTCTTTTCTTTTCAAAAGAGTTTCTCAGTATCTCAATCAATACTATTTGATTGTGGGTGGTAACTTTTGCTTTTCAATTTTGGGGGTGCAGAGGAAGATGTAGAGCATCATTTCTGATGTGACTGCCAAGGAACTCAAGCAAACCCCTTCTGCGAAGCTAGACCAATGTTTATACACYCATTTCTGAATAGATTCTGAGGAATTCTTCCTCAGGACTTCTGATATCATCGGTAGAAACAGATACATGAAACATCTCTGGACAGCTAAAGAGTGGCTAGGCTTCACAGGGTAGAACTCTGGATGATTTTACCACTTAAACACATTTGTTAAATTCTGGAAATTAGGAGCCATAATCWCATATATCTGACTTTCTTAGTATATAATAAAGATTTAAGTGACATGGTTACCAAGGGATATTTTTTTTTCAAACTACTTCCATGACCTTTTTWAATCTTACCTACAATCATTGAAATGAGCAACAGTCTAACTTCTCTGAAAGCTGCTGGAACCAGGGGCTACAACTGAAGTTGTCTAGCAGCCACTGCAGACAATGATGCAAAGAAATATGTCAGTGGCAATGTCTTTTTCCCAATACCAGGTCTGATTTCTGTCCTAAAATGTAAGGGATGATGCATTCTGTAAATGTTTATTTTAGCTGTTGTCATTGACGATGTCATAGTTGTTACTCATATAAACTTCTTGCCCATTTGAAACTCATACTAAGCTCTCAGTTCATTAATCTAGTGTAGATGGTACTGAATTTCACAGTTTCATAATATGTTGTGCTACAAATACTGGGTCATTTACAAATATGTTGCTGTTTGAGTTAAATTAATACATATTAAGGGGCAAATGACTATCAGCCAACTGGCACTGTTTACCCAGCTCATTCATTTATGTGAACTGTCATGTGATCTATGATACCCTTTCTAAACAAAACAATCCTACTGGCTTGTGCCCTGTTGTCCTGTGGAACRGTTCTTTTCCTCTACTCATTTTTGCCCTTCTTTAGCTTTTTATATTTCTACTTTAATTAATGATGTGCTGCCAGTATTTTAACTGGGAGTCCCACAGATTTTTTCCGCTATAGCTCATCATATGTCTTTTACCACAAGGTTAGAAATGGAAAGGCAAGGAAGAGAGAGGGATTGGGCAGTATGTTCATATGTTTTCCCATACAAGCAAAAAAAAAGTCTGAGAAGCAYGATGAATTTGGAAGGCAGTATCATTGGCCAAATAAATGAATGTCCGATGCTTTACTTAGGTAATGAAGAATAAATTGAGCATTTAGGTAATATTGCAGGGTGCAGCCTGGGAATTTCCTTGTAGGGAAGATTTGGGCACCCACACTGGAGCATCACAAAATCTGCGTATAATGCAGTGCATTCCAAAGGCAAAAACAACCCATTCAAAAGTACTTTTTGAGGTCCTACTGATGAGTCATTCCTGGTGGGATGGTTTGGCAGTCTCCGGAGAGGGAAGAAGTTCCAGCAAAGACAAGAAAATAATGCTGACTCTCCGTCAATTTGGTGGCACGATTTTAAGCAGTATTTTACACAGTTTCTCTCAGCTACTGTAGATCTACTTTTAAAATGGAGCGTTAAAAATGAAAACAATATGGCATGGTTTTTGGATTATATGACTCAACGTGAGTTCAATGTTGTATCTATGTATTCAGTCCATGGAGCTGGGCCTCGTATGCCAAATGAATGTTCCCATACAATCAATTGATAGAGTAGCATCATGATGCTTATCAGTCTTATTCTCTACCTCTTTTTTAGAAAGTACTCCCATAATATTTTTGTGTTCTTTTTCCCATGAACAAACAAATGGAAATCGAGATTATTCATTAATTACGAGGATTAGTTGTAATACACTGACCAGTTTATATGTAACTGGTCACCTCTACTCATCATGTTGTTTCTGTTTTCTGATGGGCTGATCTAAGTTTCTAAGCCCAAGTGGCCTAAAGAAGTATCTGAAGCTTCACATCAACATATATGACTGAGTGAGGCAAGTAAGACCCAGTCTGTCTTTCCCCTTGGTCAGCCRTGAGTTCTGCTCTACAAGCGATGTCGGAGCATTGACGCAGCTCCGACTCTGAGCTAATACGCCCTCGCTCCCAAAAMGACCTGTTGGCCTGGGTGCAAAGCTGCTCTTACAAAAGCTCTTCGGTTGGAGCTGCTCTGCAAACTCTGAGAACACAAAGGAGAGACAGTGAGTCTGGGGGCAGACAGATCTTATGGCATTTCCTTTTTCTGAAAATAGAGGAGYTGGTTGGGGTACCCAGATCTCGACTTTAAACAACATCCATCATGTCATTAGAAGTGTTGGGGCAGAGCAAAGGGAGAAGTTTCATGAGTTATGCTTCTCTAAAACCAATCTAAAAATGCCAATAGCAAAAAAAAAAAAAAAAATTGACTGCGTTTTGATTTATTTCCTGATCTATTCATTTCCTCTTTCACAGCTATGTCTTTTCAAAAGGGCAGTGAGATGTACAGCTCTGACACTTAGAAGCGACTYCATTCAGCATATTTTTTAAGCAAGGAGAGCACATGTGAAGTAGCTTTCATTTCAGGAAGCAGTAACCATTTGAGAGTTCTTTCAAGGAGTCAGATAGATTTTTTAACATAATCATAAAAAGATTTCAGCAGTATATCACTTTTAATGGTTGCAGCTATTTCTGTTCATTTCCTGAAATGCCATGCAGTCAGATTTACTTGGTTGWTTCCATCTCTTTACCAAACTGTCTTTTTTTGTGTGTGTGGGATATGGAGCTTGTGTTTTCTATTTTAATTTCAATAAAAGCTGTCCATGCTTGGAAAATATTGGTGGATTGGGTATAGAAATCAGCCACGCAGCCGCACCACAAAATGTTTCATTCTCCCCTAGTTTTTTTGTAGTGGCTTCTATACRCTGTCATTAAGTTATGTGTTTGACCACTCTTCATTGCTTATCCTGGTGTGGTCTTTCCCTTTTCAACTGAATGGATGGAGTCAGAAATGCATATCTTAGAATTAGATGCACTGAGGTAAGTGAAGATCTATATTTAGTGGCTGATATTGGCCAGAGATGCCCTTTTTTTTTCCTGATTTGGTTCCTTTGTTGTTGTCTGCTGTTTCAAAGTCAACATAAATTCCTTCAGATGTGCCRTTTGCTTCAGCGGCGTGCCTTCAAAAGGTGCTGAGCACCCAAATCCGTGAGGCCTCAYGTGTGGAGCAGGCTGAGGTAGCAGCATATATGACTAATATCCTCCTTTTTCTCTTGTTCTCCAGTTTCCTTCTCTGTGGAAAACAGACCAGAGGTCAGTCCTTCCAGGACTTAAAAAGAAAAAAAAAATGACACCCAATTTAATTGTCAAKAAGTCATGCTTGAGATAAGCTAATAAAATAAACAGCATTTCTCTGATAATTTTACTGATGCTTTTCCACACAACATCCTTCACTTTATTGCTGCTATCTAAATTTTGGGGAAGGATGTTCCGTAATACCCACACATTGCATGCCCATGTTTCAGTCATCATGGTTTTCACAAGGAAATGATTTCTTTGCCTCTGTGTGTGTCACTTTGGCACTTCAGAGCAATGGAAGAAGTGATAGACTCTGAGCCCCCCCCCAAAGCTTCTCAGAATCCCCTAAGCAAAAGTGAGCTAAAGAACCAGCAGCGTTTTGAGTTTTCTGATTTCTCACTTTCCAGTGGAAGACGGCACCTGTGGTCTTTTTTAAAGTACCACACAYACACACACAAAAGGCATGTGGCTCTGAGCTGACTGCATATTTTCCAGTGAAAAGTCTTTTTCATCAAAAATATCCAGTTCTTAAAATAGAACTGGTCTACAGAGGAGAATTGGGCTTGATGAATTACCACTGAGGTATTAGCAGAATGAGAGACAATGGACGTAAATTGAAGTAAGAAGRGTTCAGACTGCTTATAAATAAAAACTTTCTCACCATGGGGATAGTCGTGTATTAGAGCAGGTTGTCCAGAGAGGGAATGCATCCTCCATCCTCGGATATTTTTCAAAACCAGGCTGGATAAAGCCCTAAGTACACTGACACTATTTGGAGCAGGAGGTAGGGCTGGAGACTTCCTGAGGTCTCTCCCAACCTGAATCATCTTATGATCCTAAATCAGATTCTGACCATCGTCTTGCCAGTTCTCATGGAGAACTACTCTGGACCTCCAGATGTCTGGCTATGAGGATGTTGGAGCAGCTCATCCCCATGCTGGGGATGTTGTAGGGCCCAGGGCCCAAATCATTGGAGAGTTTGTCTCATGCATATAGAAATGGTGTAAGATTTTCCACCTGTCATGTGCCTTTGGTAAATGAACTTGGTAGAGCTGTGTAGGGCTCTTCTGTGCCTGCTCCCTGTAAAATTTTGCTGCTATTCATATGTCACCATATGTTCAATCTTAGCATACACAGACTAAGCATAGAGTAGATTATATGCTTAGTATTACTAAGCATTACTTGCTACTAATGATGCACTAAAATGCGTGGATACATTGTTAGACATTCAAATTTGGGGAAATTTGCAGCTGTGCTACTAGGGGAGGGGAACAGTTTCAACTATGGCTTGTGAAGCACCAAAAATTCCACAGGAACTTAAGGAAACATGTCTTTCCTGTGAGGATGACAGAGCCCTGGAACAGGCTGCCCAGAGAGGTTGTGGAGTCTCCTCCTCTGGAAGTCTTCCAAACCCACCTCTAGATGATCTCTAGGTTCCCTTCCAACCTTAATGATTCTATGACTCTATGACAGAAGAACATACTACTTTTTTCTGGCCTATTGCATTAGTTCAGATTGGAACATCTCAATCCAAATCATATGGTGATTTGAACAAACAAGAGTTAATGACTTTTCTCYTGGATTTTTGTTTTAAATTTTGCCTCCTGTTCTCAGCTGCTGTCTTTTTTTCCTCCTCTTAGTGGAGTTTATGCCACCTCCAGTGTTTGCTGGTTAAAAATAACTGTTGTCT
The DNA here is from genome assembly GCA_003342815.1 of Eudromia elegans. Taxonomy (NCBI): domain Eukaryota; kingdom Metazoa; phylum Chordata; class Aves; order Tinamiformes; family Tinamidae; genus Eudromia; species Eudromia elegans. The sequence goes on along the minus strand of PTEX01000200.1, from coordinate 1,218,589 downwards.
GGCCTAAGATTAGTGCTGCAGCACTTGTGGGGAGATCATATGTGAGTCAGTAGGAGCTACACCCATGCATCCAAAGGCTGTATGCAATCCTAGAAAATGGTTTTTGCTGTCTTGGATGCAAGGAGAGGGTTGCCTCCAGCAGATAACCCAGGGGCCAAGAGGAGAAAGCACGCGAGGCAATATCCTATCTCCCGGATAGCAGCGAGCTCATGGCTCTCTCAGGCAAGCTCTAAGAAGGCTGGCACGCCGTGTTCAGATCCGTTCCAAATGGAAGTGAATCGGACTCCTCACATCGCACGCCTTCCCTCCGATCCGCCTTGGGCTTCCCTAATCCTTAGGGAAGCAGGTTATCCCATGATGATTTTGATCTCCGGTCATCTCGTGCAGCACCCTGAGAAGCAGCGTGCCCATTGGAGCCAGTGTGTGCAGAACAGCAGCGTAGCTGTGCGCCACGTCCCCGAAAGGCTGCGAATGCAAAAGGTGGCTGCAGTTTCCATGTCAGCAATTAGCATTCTGCATTACTCGAGGACTCCCTTCCTCCCTGCCGAGTCCGCTAGCAGCAGAATGCTCCTTTGCCTACAGCAGCGCTCAGCCCAGATCTCGCACATTTGAAACTAAGATTTCARTTATGAATCAAACAATTAGGAAGTCACAAGATTTGCTTTTCTTGGACAGAAAATTTTAGGCAGTTCCAGCTTCTGTGCCTTTTTGGAGAAGGTAGAGTGTTATATGCCTAAGTGATGTGCCATCTCCACTAGTAATAGTGTTGTGCATTTCATATGTGTTAAAACAGTGATTTGTAATGGATCTTTACTTACAGATGCTAYTGCTGTACTTCCCATATTCTTCCCTTCTGATCAAATTTAAAGAAAATAGCAGCTACCCTTTTTTAGTATGGCAGGCCCTCTGTTTTTAAGAGGTTTTTATTTTGTTTCAATAACTTGCATTGTACCTTTCTGAAATATTGGCATCTAATATGTAACATGCAAATAATGCAGCTTGGAGAAAACCTAGCATTTGAATTTGCAGATTTAGATATGCAGTGTTTTTAAAGCTTTGGCTAGCTAAGGAAAAAAAAAAAGGTGGTCTCAGTCAAAAACTACATTTCATAAGAGAAAATTATAGTGATATTGATGGTTTGCCAAAACCTCAAGCAGTGACAAAATCCACAGAGTGTCCTGAAAGAGATGCCTTTGCAAAACCATTCCTTTGCAGATGGCTTACATTATTGATGCTTATAAACACATGACATTATTCATTTGGTTTAGAATTTTGAAAAACTCTGTTGATAAAAAATGCAAATTTGTCATACTATCCCAAAATGGAAGAAAAAAATCACCAAATCCTGCAATTGTTCCTGAGGGTGTTTTGTAGCTTAGGAGTTGTTGATTTGGTTACATTTTAACATGATCTAGCGTAAAATATTTTAAGAAAAAGGAAAGAAGGAAAGAAAAAAAAAACCCCATAGCTTTCCTTTGTTGATGTGAACATTATATTTCAAAGTTTTTCTTGTGTATCTGAAACTCCCAGTGCTAAAAGGGTTTTGAGTGAGCGAGAAACGCCAAATCAGATGTGAAATCAATAAGTAAGACAGATCCTTCCACAGCATTTCTTTCCATAAAGGATATAAAATACCATGCAATTCCCCAGTTACGCTGCAAATGATAGATAAACAGCCATAGGCATGACTTTTTTGTTTAGGTTATGTAACTGTTCCCTGTGCAAGCTACTTGCAACAGAGAGTACATTTGGTCCAAATTCAAGAAAATTATTTCACCTCATGATTTTTGTCTCTGTGGGAGCTCTGTGTGAAGAGTGAAGCCTCCTTCTGTGTTACCTGGCACAAAATATAAAACAGTTACTCTTTTAAAGTGCTGTAGGAGTCCTCAGAAACCAAGGAATCCATCATTAGAACCCAGGATATGACTGTCCTCTACCTTATGTCTAAAATCAACAGTTTCCCACTCTCTGCCCCCATGGCTGGATGACTGACAAGTAGCTCCCTGAAAAGAACTTTTGTGTAAGCAGAGCACGAACCTAACAGTGATGAGCACTCCAGGCCTTCCGTAAAGTGAAAGGAGAAGCGCATGCTAAACAGCAGAGATATGGGCATTAGCTTGGAAAGACTCCTCATGGGGCCAGAGAATCCTCTGGAAAGCAGCAAAATGGAAAGTCTCTTGCTTAGAGAYTGGACAGTAGTTGCTACTGTATGGCAGGATGACAATGAAAAGGGAACCTTTATTAGTAATAAGGCCCCTTATGAAGTCTTTCCTCATGTTTTGCCATATTTTCATGACCCACTGTATAACCATAATAACAGAATACAAATGATGGCAAATGCCATAGATTTAACTTTCACGAAGCAGGTATGTCTGGTGAAATTTCACTAAAGCAGGACTGTCTTTTTCGTGAAGAATATCAGTGCTAAAAGTACATTTTTTTCAATATGACATGTTCTGTGCAAGAACAGATATGCTTTTTTTTCTGTGCAAGAACAGATATGCTTTTAAAAACTTGTCATACTGGGAAGATGGTGTTTTCATTTTTTGTAAGACAAAATGGGCTAGGGTGCATTAAGATCTATGATTAATTCATTTTGATTGCACTTCTAACAATGTTTAGTATTTTTGTAGCTAAATATATCTATTCCCCTTCAATTGCTTATTGTTCTTGGACTTTCAGTGAATCACCAATCATTTCATGTGGAGAACATGCTTAACATTTTCTATCTCGTGTTTGTTTGTCTGTAAATAAATACACTAAGTGCAGTTTGGATTAGGTAAACAGGGCATAGGAGTTGTGCAGAATTGCTGTTTGCAAGAAACTTCCTGGGGTAAATCCATTCTTCCTGGAAGGATAGCGATGGGTTATAAAATGCTTTGTCACTGGTGACAGTGGATGACCCCTGTAAGTCCTTCGTTGAGCAAGATGCGCTCCTGCGTTACTGCAGTAGGTAGCGAATGTACGCTGCTGTCCAGAACTGCTCATGGAAACACAGCAGAACCCACATAGCAGCACATGGGAGTCATGTGAAATGTCAGGAAGCTAMGGTCAATTTGGAGAAAGTAGRAGTTGGGTTTGTAATGGGAAGCAGTCTTCTTTCCTGGGCTAGATGATCTCTAGAGGTCCCCTCCAACCWCAGCCATTCTGTGATTCTGTGATTCTGTACGGGCGCAGAGCCAGCCACTCCTCTCGGAGCAGGTGCAGTAACTTACTGTAACACACACAAACTGTGCRATGGCAGCTCGTGGCTTCCCTCCCTCATCCTTTAGTACTGACTTKCCTGGGGTGTCTTTTGCATTTCCACTAGATAGCTGTTTATCTGTGCTTTTCAGTCTCTCAATCCCCATATCTACGTGCAATGTTTAATTAATTTTCAATTATTTCCAATTATCTAGTGACATTACTTATAAGTAATACATAATTGAAAGTGATGGATTTGGGCAAATATAATAGCCTGTCAGTCTTCACTAGAAGCTACAATTAAATCAAAAAGATAAGAAAAGATTACTGTAATTATTTTGACAGTGAACTGATAGGAGTTTGCCCAAGTRACACAGACTACAGAGTATGAAATGCCAGTTGCTTAGAAGCAAGTAAAATAAGATATACTGTTACCCCTTAGCTCACTTGGGACTGCCGGATGAGTCTTCTCATTGCCTTAACCTGGAAAAAAATCCCATGATCTATATCCAGGGTCAGACAAATTCCACTGAATCAAAGACCTGCAGGGTCCTGGATAAGTAGAAATGGACCTAGTAAATACATATTTGTTCAGTTCTGGGCTTCCCAATAGGAGAAAGATACGGACATGGTGAGGTGAGTTCAGCAAAGGATCACTAAGATGATTATGGGGCTGCAGCATCTCTCGTATTGGGAGAGGCTGGGAGATCTGGGACTGTTAGTCTGGAGAAGAGAAAGCTCAGTGAAATCTTATCCATGTTCCTATCAACCTGGTGGGACAAACAGGGCAAGGAAACAGAGCCAGACTCTTCTCAGTGGTGCCCAGTGAGCAGAAAGAGACAATATGCACAAATTAAAATGCAAGAAATTTCATGAAAACCCAAGAGAAAACGTTTCTACTGTGAGGATGATTGAACACTGTAGCAGATTGCCCAGAGAAGTTGTGGAGTGTCCATCCCTGGAGATAGGCAAAGTGCTACACTTGAGATATATTTGTGACTCCTCTATAAGAAGTTGCCATAAGTATGCCCCACTTGACAGAGCCTGCTGTAAACAGTTCTTACAACATCTGTACTGGCTTCTGTTTCCTCTCTGCCCTCCCATGGCTTGACTGATCTATAATGTACTACGTGGTTTGGGGTCCTGCTTCTATAGAAACCACTGAGTGACCATCACACCTTAGGAACAACTGGTGTTTCTGTTCCCGTTCTCTCATCTCAATATTTGCTCTCTCTGTGTGCTCTGTAAAGCCCAGTTCTGACACTTTCCAGAACTTACCATCAAGCAATCATCTGTTTTACTTTCCCTGTGAGGAAAGTCCAGAATATATTAAGTATTAGCTGACTGTGGCCAAGGAGAGTTTGTTTTCTTTGCTGCAGTTGTACCTGAGGTCAGTGACTTGAGATTCGTTGTGATACCTGCAAGTACCAGAGGAGAATTTTGCTTTACCTAAAGTGTTTTGTGTCCATTCAGTAATTAACATGACATTAGGCCAGATGTTAAAAGATGCTTAAAGCCTTTCTGTGCACCCTAAAGTTAGACACAGAGGCAGAAACAAACGAGATATTTGGCACATAAAATGTTATTTAGGCAAAACATTGCCAGGAGAGAGAGAGAGAGAGATTCAGAGCAAGGCTGAACCTACTTAAGCCATCCACAGGCTAATGCACACAGTAGCTGATATTTATTCAGCTGAGTTAGGCACCTATTTTTTGGTTAAAGCAACTAGAGTTTCTGGATGGCCTTCCGATCTGTATGTACCTATAGGCCACCAGGATGCCAGGCAAGCCTGGCCCATTCCTCATTCACTGAGTCTTCACTGAGGGATCTCGACTTTTGCATAGTAGCCKACCTTTTCTATAATAGCCCACAATAAACAAGACAGGTCTAAGCTTTCCTCAGGTCTAAYGAAGTCTGAACAAATGGTTATTGCTGCTCCAGCCTATGTCTTAGCAGCAAAATGAGAAGCAATCTCCTCCTGAGGTTGGATCACTGTTGAGCCAAAGGCTGACTGTCATCAAGGAGGAGTAAAACAGAAGCTCATGTCTTTAGCCTGGTGACTGGGACACGTAGTGAGAAGGAGACTGAGCTGCCAAGAGTGTCTGTACTGCGCAGTGGATAATTGCTGGAGAAAATGCAGAAAGAGTTCAGGAAAAATGACCAGACCTTCAGCACTTGTCCCTCTCAGCCAAGTTCCCCAGCCATTTTCTAGACACAAGAAGTACCTCAGCTTCCTAGATGCTTTTTCCTGGAGCTGCCTAACTGTAGCATTAGTTAGGCTTTGGTTTATGTGCTGTTTTGAGTATCTGTTTCTCAAGCCCTATCATTTTGCTATGCAAAAAATATTTCCCCCACAAAACCTCTAAGCATATGAGGAGATATGATGATTAATACATTGACCAAAGAAGCCCAAACTGAACTCTTCCTGGTTTTCCACAATGATCTCTAATGTTGTTATCTCTGCTTTGCCATCCACGCTTGGATAATAGAGCATGGAAATATAAACAGTGCTTTAAGGCTACACAGATGGAGATCACTTTTGAAAACCTTCTCTAGAAAGAAAGTGCTTCTTTTAGAACCTTGTGGCACTTAACATTGCAATCTCTGCCCTGTTTATCAAAGAGAGARTGCTAAAGATAATGAAAAGGAATCAAGGAAGCATCAGTCTTCATTCATCGTTTTATTATCAGCATATACTTACAATAGATTTACTATATGCATTGAGACTGTGCACAAGAGCTATTGGACAGTGTTAGGGATGCCTGCTGCAATTCCTGTCTTACTAAAGCTTTCTCTGGAAATTCTTGAAAAAMCATGTCTTTAATCAGATTTCTTTAGGGTCTGTAGTGAGAGGAATAAGGCACTTCAATGGCGCTGTAGAGTCAAATATAAAATCTTTTCATTTACTTCAGTTACTGTCATTTCACAAATCATTGCAGCCATTTTGCTGTAACTTATCTTACTGATTTTATGAATCTCAGATGAAACCCAAGCACAGCTAAGCTGATGTGCAGGTTTTATTCCTACTTCCAAAGGAGAGCGATCACAGCAGAGCAAAATGGTGTTCGTGGTTTGCTCGAGGTGCTCCCTCCGAGCTAAGGGGAGGGCATTCCTGCTGTCTGGTCCAAACTCTGGCCCACTTCTGGGGTGAGCTGGGGAGACATTCCCTGACATGTCCGTTCACAGACACAACCCATAAGGCTCCAGGTCTGCAAGCACGGTGCACACATTTTTCATTAAACATGTGAATAATTTCATAAAATAATTAAGAGCGTTATTGTATTGCATCATATTTCAAGAGTGTCGGAGTATCATGACCTAAATAAAACAGGCAGACCAAGGAAGTGCTTTCTTCTGCAGGCACAAGGACATGAAGGATTTGATYCTACAACTTGATAAGCAGCCAGCTCCTAATCAGAGAATACTGACAAACACTTAGCCTTTGGTACCAAATGTGTAAGCAGTTGGATGGAAAGAAAACATTGATATTGATGTGCTCAGCTGATTGAATTGTTCATTATTTCTCCAGCCTTTAATTTCTTCACCTTCAGATTAACCAAGCAAGTATGATATTTAGCAAAAACTACATACTTAAACTCATATGTATGTGTAGTAGTTCAGGGTTACCAAATTGAATTGTTACTGCAGTTGCAGATAAGTGTGAGCAGTATCTCCCTATATCTCATCTGAGAAGTTTCATGTTTATCCATGTCTGCAATACAACAAACAGTTTYGCTATTTCTCTGAGTCATCACAACACCACTGAATGAATAACACTATGAAATGCACTTTACAAAAGGGCTGAAGAGCAGATTCCACTTTGGCGAGGCAATTTGTGAACTTTCCTCTGATTTATTTATTCTTGTAGCTACACAGGCTGAACATGTAGATATGGGGGTGAAAGTACAAAGCTTCAGCTTCCTGCCTTGCTTAAAACGTAGCTAAGAGACTGGATATTGCCTTTCTGCAAAGCTATCCAGAGTGCTCTGAGTGTGCTGCAAYGCTCAGATGTCAGCACTGAGGTTAGATGTCAGAGTTACCTACCCTGGAAACTCCGCTCAGAAGGAGCTGTGTTTCCTGACATACACTTTTCCTTCTTTTTAAGGACTTAGTACTTTTTCAATAAAAATAAATTTAATTTGCGGCTACATTTCAGCTCCACTGGTTTGATGGTATAAGTGGAGCAATACCAGCTTTGGGCTTAGAGCAGTCGTGTGGCTGCGTCTCTCTGTGCAGCTTTCATGTGGTTGGGTGAGACATTCTTAGAATCCTCAAACATTTTTGAAGATCCTAAACTGGAGACATTCACAATTCTTCCCTCCCTTTTTACCATTAATCCTTCATGTTTTAACAAGCACTGAAGTTAATACAGCCTACACTCTTTCCTGTCACACTGGGCCCCCCTCCCTCCTTTCTTTTCCTTGAATAAAGCAATCTGTTCTTTCCAGTCCATACTATCATAAATCAAAGGGATAGATGTCAACATACACCATAACCAAGTATAAACTTCCTTTTTTTAATTAAACAGGATTTTGACATTTGGTTTGAAGAAGTGTTTTGTTTGGTTTTATTTCCTTTTTTTWWWAAATATGTAAAGGATGTTGATTGCTTTTATTTTATTTTTAGTAGGAGCCAAATTTTGTATGGTACCACAAATAATCTCTAGGACAAAATCTTTCATATGCTATTTTGTAGTTCAATAGGGAGAGAGATGGGGGGAGGGAGTAATGCAGAAAGCTTATCATCATTTAAGACTTTTAGAACTTGAGAGTTAACCTCTTTGGTAAAAGTTTCCATACACAGAAAACACGGTTTTGGTAAATTTTCAAACCCAATTGGGGGGAAAAAAAAATGTTGCTATCTTCTCTGCTTGTCCTCATTATCTCATAACTGCTAATTAGACTTGGATGTTTATGTGGAATACAGAAATAACCAGAATCATAGTAGCTGACACTAAAAATAAGTTCCATCTTGGAAAGATCTTAGTCACTATTTTGGGGTGACAATGCACCTATCTTAGTAGCATAGTAAAATCATAATAGAATTGCCTCTTTCAAGTTGCCTCTTTTGTGGTGCAAAGGGAAGAACAAGGGTGTTGAGATGACCCAGTCTCAGTCGATTGGTCGACTAGAAGAAAGAATTTTATTTAGTGTCACCATTGCTATTTTGTTTCTAGAGGACAATTTTAGCCCACCTTTCCAGAAYATTAGGAGTGTCCATTCCGGGGCCACATACAAGTGTATGGAGAGAGTCTCCTGATTGCCTGGATGGAAGAAGGTATGGCAGCTCTTCCACGGCCTGTGAGTCCTAACACTCTTAAATGCTCTTCCTGATGAGCAGTAGTGAGAGCATAAGACTARGAGCAAATTATACCTGTATTTTGGCGTAAGCAGGCAGAGGTTGAGTCCAAATTGTACTGCTCCTACGGATCAATGCCTATAGATTTGGCAACTGTTGATGCTTCTGGCTAAGTAATGGCACCCACCACAACTTTGCCCCTGTGTGCTCAGTCAAGTCGATTCCCTCATCAAGGAACAGTATTAACTTCATTTCGGACTTAGGACCTCTAGGCTGCAGTAAACTATATTGCCAGCTCTTGTCTATGGTAGATTGACCTATCTATGACAGAGAGTCCAGGACTTTTCCACATGTGTTTGCTCAGCTAGAAAATCTATCCAGGAGCTTCCTGAGTATTGCCTGCTGCAGTAGAACCTGGTCTTCTGGAGTGCAGAGAGGCCTGTGAACTCTTCAGATCCCTTCTTCCCACTGCTGCCGGATGGTTTGGGGGCCCATCTGGTGTCAAGTGTAGGCATATGGCACCAGCACGGCCCCGCAGCCTGTGGGGGTGGTTTCCTGCACGAGCGATCTCGTGAGCGCCATAGTCGTTGCCTGCTTAAAGTCATTACTGCTCAGCACGCGGCCCGTCGTGAACTTGTGCTGCCACTGGCCGGGCAGTGTCATCCGGAGCTACGGACCCGAGCGCAGGCGGGCCCATGTCGGGGGCCTCGCGCYCATCAGATGTGGGCGCTGAGGTCAGGCTTTGCCAAAAGGAAAATCTAAACGGCTCCCTGTCCCGAGCATGTGTATCTGCGGTTACAGGGATATGCCATCATTAATCCAAATCTGGGCTGGATTAAGCTATAAATAAAAAACAGCTCTGCCAGCCACTTGAAGAGGGTTTGGGGCCTGTTTGAATTGAGTGCATCAGTGCGGAGGGAGGCGGCGAAGGCTGTGGAACGAGTCCCCACCACTGCTGTCTCTGTAGCAGCTCTCTATGTACAGGGTGAAACAAGCTGATAACTGTCAAAATGGGTCACCGGAGTGGGATGCCCTGTTCCCTTGGCTTGCAGGCCTCTGAAGGGGAGGGCAACAGCTATTTCTCTGAGACCAGCCCTCTCTTTGCTATGACAAGAGCACAGTGTTTTGCTTCTTAAACTACGTGATCAAAAGTGTTCTTGACGTTACAGCTCGGAGCAGAAGTTTTAGCACTTGGGGAGCATGAGCACCGGTTGGTAGGACAAAGATCTCAGGTTTACAAGCCCAGATTGACTCTGCCCCTCACTTAGGGCTTGCTCTGTCCTACAGCTAATTTGGATTTGCTCATCTGGTCATTTGAGCTGCTCGCCTCCGGAATGAAGGGACCTGCCCAAGAGCTGTGACAGCAGTGGCAGGATGGCAGGGCCCTCCAGGAAGCAGCCACAAAGGAACAGAAGATCAAGTGCTTTGAGGGACCACTGAGAAAGTCAGAGACAGAGAGAGCTAAATGTATAGACTGTGTATTTGCTTAGAGGGAAAACACTAGGGYATTAAGAAAAGCAGTTAAGTTATTCACTGTCCTGAACAATTTGGAAGAATGAAAGTGACCAAATCTGGGAGATCCCTCAGCTGTTGAGGACAACTTGTAGACACAGATGTTCTGTTGCACCTATGAAAAGATAAATTCATTAACCCCATATTCTAAAAGCTGCTGTTGTACCTGGACACTCAAACTCCTCAGGGAAACTCCTTCTGACATTACCCTTCTTAAACTGCCTTGTGCGGCATCTCCATATGCTAGGAAAGCAGCAGCTTCTTTCCTTGGTTTGCATGAAGTAAATAAGGAGCTACAGCAGGTAAAAATTGCCTAATTGAAAAGCTGGGAAGCTTTACAGTTTCAGGATTAGAAAGTGCTGTGGGATTGCCCCAGAAAGGTGTGGTTGAGGTGCAAAGGAGGATACACTGTTATTTTGAAACCTCACAATATGCTGGCTCTTCCCTCTTTGAAGTCCACGTCAAAACTCAGTTTTCAGGGAGATAGATTGCTTGGATCTGCAAACAAGATGCAGCCTGGAGGCAAACGAGGCTTACGGTCCCGGGAACGGCTTCTGCTGCTCTCCTTGAGCACAGAGCTGTTCAGACAGACTGGAGACCTGTCTGCCGCTCTCTCCTATTAAGGCTAAGAAATGAGTGCTTTTAAAGTTGTTAAATGAATGAGCTGGATCTTRCAGCCCTTACTCATCTGAGCACCGCCATTAACTCTAAGAAAATAATCACTTTATTAAGTGCTATGGAGTGGAGTCCTTAAATTGTTAAATTCTAATATTTGACAGAAGTTTTCTTTCAGTAGAAAAATAATATTGACATAATTAAAAGGATGTGAACATTTCATCAGTTGAAGAATATGAGTTGCTTTGGAACACTGTGTAAAACTAGAAGTAGCGCAGCGGGCATAAGCCCATGTGTCATGCCTGTAGGTTATTTTTGAACTTCATGAAAAATACACATTAGCAGTTTATATCTTGACCATTCAGCTGTATTCTGGGATGCTGAATTCAAAAACATTCTAACCATGAAAACACAACATTTAAAAATACACTGTCCAGTTGGGTTTTGCCCTGCTTTAGAGTCTCCCAAGTTTGCTTCAGAAAAACTGAGAACTTTGTTGTGGAATGAGTGTTTGAATTTGGGTTTCTTAAAATATATGTGGAGCCTTGTAGCTGCTGTGGGGTGTACATAGTGGTGTAGCTGTACTATTTTAAAATCATCTGGTTATTTCACTTCATGTAAGAATATCTGTCATCTTAGCTATAAGGAATGAGAGGGGTTGATTAAAACAACTCATGAAGCCATTAAACAAAGAGATAAAATGTAGAACATGTGCTGCAGGGTCATTTTAATTATAATGTATGGGGGAATCTGTGGAAACCGTATGGCAGCTGAATCGTAGCTGAATTTTAAATGCTTTCTAGCAGTACTGAGGCACTGTTACTTAGAGGTGATTTTTTTATTATATATAATGTTAATAAGTCCTTTGGAAGTGGTGCTTGGAACGTACATTTGGTGGCCTAAGCTGGCTATAGTGCAATTATTATGCTCAAATGCAAAGACCAATACAGATTAAAGTAGGCATTGATATATTCTAATAGGCTAGACATTAGATAGTAGACCGTGTAACAGCTGAGCAGCATATAGAAAGCTTTAGTCAAGAAGGGATCAAACAGGTCAAGTAAACACCCATGAGAACTCAGAGAGAAGAGCGAAGAAAAAGGAAGTGACAAATTATTTCATTAGGTGATCTTATTAGGTAAAAAATGCATGGTTGAATACATGTATGCTAGAAGTACTTACACTAGCTTATTTTTGGATATTATCTGTCTTCAAACAATAAATATCAGACAACCACATGAATTCAGTAGGAGCTGACCAGTTTGATTCATTCTTTTTAATCCCAGTAAGAGAGATCAGGAGTTAGCACAATTAATTCTACCTCTGTTTAAAAAGCTATTAAGAGTTCAAACCTGTCTTTAGTCACATCAGTGTGATGCAAGACTGCACATTTGTCCACTCTGATGTTCCTACAACTCCATCCACCCCTTCCAGAGACAGAATCCTCAGTTGGATGACATTTGGTCTAGTTTAGTTTGGCAGCTCCTCTGTTTCCAGTTCAAGAAAGGTCACTTATATATCTGCAATGCCATTTTTGAAACTGAAATGTGATAATTTGGCTACCCTTTTGTCACAGAATAAAATGGGCTCTCATTTCAGGATATCACCACTTCATATCACCGCTTCAAAGTATTTTCTCATTAAATTATACCAAATTATAACAAAAATTTATTCCCAAACTTGCTGGAAAGAGTCAGAAAATGCAATTTTAAGAATACGACCACTGAGTGTGAATTCAACATTGTGGCTGTAATTGACACAGCAGTTAAAGTTTTGCTCTGTGGCTCATAAGCACTACTAAAGCTGCCCATGGAAAAATGACATTTGCTTTTGTTTGCAAAACAGGGCTATATTAGCATGTGAATTCTCAGGAAATTATACAAATGCTGTAACTTTTGCTTTCCAATTTGCATGAAAGAGAGGTGAAACATCCAGGACCAATTATAAAAAATGAAAAACAGTTCCTTACAAAGCGAACAGAGGACTCAAGGGAGTTAGAGCTTGTTGCTCTTGGCTGTAGCTTTTTGGCACATGGAGTTTCTGGGGAGTATTCCCTTGAGGATTTCAGAGGTTGTATGTTATTTTAAAGAGAGTGGAAGGAGGTAGCTGAGATAGATATCCATCTCCATGCAGGCTTGTGGGGYACTTTATAAGATGGCCAGGGCAACTGTTACACCAGTCTGGCTCCTAAGCATCCCCAGTGAAAGAAAAGGTACAGAGGCAACCTGCTGTCACTCAGATTTCTGCTCAAACAGTGCTCACACTTACACTTAGACATATGYAATTGCCTCTGCTATTAGACAAGGACCTATCTGTAATAGAGAAATCAGTCATTGAGGCAACAAGATCCTGCTTTTGAGCCAATGCTCTCAAGGCAGTCCACCCTGAGGTGCACCTTGGAGGGTCCCTCACAAACTCATCCCAAACTGAGGATGTTAAGAGTTAAAAGCCAGTGAGAGAAATAGGGGAAGAGCTCTCCCTGTAAGAAAATCCTGGGACAGGAGTCTCTCTGTCGGGTTGGCATCTGGTTACTTCAGGTTTTTCTGGAAAGGAAAGGAAGCAGTTTCCATTGCTGTCCTAGAGAGAGTGTCTCAGGGTTTTAGCATCATGCTAACACTCAGCCCATATATTCTCCTAAATGAATGGAACTGACACATTTTAATCTCTAAGTAGCTCTTTGCATATGTTCTGTTGGCTTTTGTAGAAGTTACCTGTTGCACAAGGAATATGAACAGGGATCATGCACTGATTTCTAAACTACTACATTTCCTCAAGCAGGAGAATTGAGGGTGACTAACCATGTAACCCTTCTTCTCTACCCTCTAGTCCTCGGTGATGTCGGTCTGTTTCGCCCGCTTTCACCCAAACCTGGTTGTTGGTGGCACATACTCTGGCCAGATTGTCCTGTGGGATAATCGCAGTCACAGGCGGACTCCAGTTCAGCGAACTCCCTTATCTGCAGCTGCTCACACGGTAAGGTTGAAAGTCCTTCATCCTTTCCTGATGGAGGGAAGCAGGGAAGTGGAGCTCCCTAGACATGCCTATGGTGCTGAGTGCCASACTCATGCAAATGTTAAGTGTGGTCCTTGTGCAGAAAGAAATAGAACCAGCTACGTTAAGTGTTTAACCAGCACACTCTGTATGATACCTAAGGTCAGGAGGAAATCATCCTTTTGAAGAAGACAGAAGTGGTTATAAAACCTGAAGGAGGTTTCATACCTATGTGGCACCTCAGTGGCACCGTGCTTGGTCTCAGGCACCCTCTTCATGTGAGCAGGCAGGTTTATTCTGTGCATGAGGAACACACMTGATCTAGGCACCAGGCTTGGGACCATCCAGACTTGTTCCTGGAGTTGTAGCCAGAAGTGCCACTTGGAATACTGGAGTAGAAAGTGAAACAGAAGATGGAGCCTGAAAGGAGGAGGGAAATGTAATGATGTGATATAAGAATAGTGAAACTTGTAGACTATTTCCTGAAACATAAGAAACAGAGCTACACAAAGCACTCGGAGAGATAAGAAAATAATCTTGTTCTACCAGAGAGAAGGATTAGACAAAGTAGTAGATCTTTTGCATCTCCAGCTTTTACAGTTCTGTGATTCTTATCTTTGCAATTTGCAGATCAAGGTGCAGCTTTTAKTTGACTGTGACAGGATAATCCCTGCAGTTAAGAGAGACCGTCTAAAAGCCATGTGACGAGAATTAATGCACAAGATTCAGTCTGAGGGCACCGTTACGATGCCATGCCTCTTATATTAAAAAATGACAGGTGTGCAAAGACACTCTTAGTGGGCCAGGCAGTACAAATACTGTTCCCTAAATTTCCACTATCATGGATGTTGATGCAATAATCTAATGATCTGTGCCATGGGTTGCAACTTCAACATTGCTTTTCATTTCCCTAATGTTTTTGCTCATTTTGTTGCCAGCATCTGAGCTAATGTTGTTCACCCTGCATGAAAGGAAACAGTCTCTCCTGAAAGTGCAATTTAGAGATGTAGCAGACCAGAAAACTAGTGACAAGAAACTGACTGTCACTGAAAATTGAAAAACTGGGATCCAAAAATCTAGCAGAAAAGAAGACATTAATGGGAAGATAATTTGTTTAGACTCAAAAAATGTATAAAAAACCCTGGACCTCCTGGAATGATACATTAAACTAGTTTTATTCTTGCAGTAGAAAAATATGTGATGTTGTGCTTTCAAAAAAATATGAATAAATGACTTACAGTCTTGTGAATGTGGACTTCACGTACTATCATGAGTTGTTTTAAGTGTTCACAAACCCTAAAATGAAGCATGTTTTTAAGGAGTGATCACTTTTTGCAATGAAACAGTGTTTACCCTCTGTTCACATATAGGTATTACATGAACTTTAAATTAAGTGTTGGTTGCAAAAAGTTGACTTGAGCCCTAGCTGCCATGAAAAAAAGCATTAAATTAGGATGATTAAATTGGGATGAGYGATGTGGTTATTGCTTTGTGTACTGATAGATAAATGCTTTGAATAGTGATTTTTTTAGTTATCTGAAACACAGAGAGTGTGTTGTTATCACTGATATAAACCTTCCTTAAATTTAGTCTCGCTGATTGCCGCTTGGATTCCCCAGGAAGGAGAATTCTACCCGCAGCTTAYTCACTAATTTCCTTTCACACCCACCACACATCTGCACTTGGGACAACAGGAAATTTTAATTAAGACAAAACCCTTTTGCATGATGATTTCATTTCCAAAACAAATAAAAGCAAGCTGGCAGCAAGCCTTTGAAAGGAAGGCGCCTGTTTAGGCTTTCTGCAACATACAGTTTGTCTTTTTCATCCATTTGCCTGATGTCTTTTCATTTCTGCCGTGAGTTTTATTGTGTGTGAAATTGATGGCTGGCAATGCCAATTAAAGCCAGACCTGGCACAGGGAGGTGCTGCTGGAGCAACATGGCTCTCTCCTCCCTTCCCCCTCAATGTCCTGGCTGCTCCACGGCTTATTTTAGCTTCCTCCCATTCTCTGTGTGCCAGTTGGTTTGGCCTCTTGGAGGACTAACACCCATTAAAAATTAGGACTGTGTTTCTTTCGACCGTCACTCGGAGTTAACCATTTTGAGCACTGTGGTAATTAACCCACCACAACTGAGCACGTAAAGGTCCATCTTGGTGCTAACACCATGAGCCACAGTAGAGACACAGATTTGGATGCAGCAAATGCTCTGATCTCCATTTGATGAAGCAGGGGAATATCAAGTGCCAATCCTGAGAGACAGAAATGAGGGTCAAAATAGACTGTGTGACTTAGCACTCTGCAGTGTGTGCAGGTGGCCTMCAGGTACTGGGTTCCTCTTCAGCAGCAATTGCTGCTACTGAGTCCTCCTTTAGCATGTGCCCCCCAGTACTCGAGGGCTTCAGGCTTCATGCTTAGAGATGGAGGCGTTTACCAAGCCCACTTACGCATCCACCAAGGTCACTAATCTGCCTCTAAAGATCTGCGTTTCGCTATTGACCAGCTAGCTGCCTAGACAGGCTGTCTAGAATATGTGGTAGCTCTGCCATTTCTTTTGGTAGCATCAAACTCTACATTTCTAAACTTAAATGCAGCTAGTACAGAAGCTGTATAGGAATCTATTGTTAAAATGGTCCTATTTTTTTTTTAAAGTATTACTGAGAAGCATTTTGTCTTCCTGGAGACACATCTTCTACACATTTGCAGAGGAGGCAGAGAGTGGCAGCTTTGCTTGGGCTGCTTTCTATGCATCTTATTTTTCGTTCAGAAGGATCACTTGTAATGGGCAGAGGATGTTAAGTCTCAGTGCTCAGTGTGACTCATTTTTCTCCTAGGAGACTGCTGAGCTTGAAGCAGCACCTAATCCTCCTAACCCCCAGTCACCATCAGATGTCAGTTCACACTTCAGACTCAAAATATCACCAGGTCCTTGAAAAATAAAGGCAGCAAGTTTCATTATTGTGAGCTAAAAGGGAATTCAGCCTCCATGAACCAATGCCACTTACTACTGTGAACCTGATGTAACACCATAAGCAAATTAGTCACTCCACATTTTTACCAACAGAACTAAAAAAGTATGTGGGTCAGTGATAGAGAAGTCGAGGGATTTGTTCACATTTTTCTATCAGAACACATTTGCAACTATTTGGCATGAAAGCCAGATTCTGGCAAAGTTCAGGTTTTGCACAGCTGTTTTGTTGAATAAAGTTATAATTTTGATTCCATTTGGACAATTTACTTCTTTTTGCCAATTACTTTCTGTGTCAAAATCCATCAATAGAAGGATGCATGTCCCTGTGGATAAAATCTCTTCCACATTATTTCAGTGTTTTCACAGCATTACTCAGCCGAGTTGTTTTATGATGAGGAAAAAGAAGCTCTGAAAACATTCTGACTTCTAAAATATGCTTCTAAAATTTTAGACAGAAAAGGCGAATTCAATTTCAACCTGCAAAAACTGAGTCCTGAATTTTCCATGTATTTCCAGGTATTATGTGTCCATTTAATCATTACTTAAGGTACTGTATGAGACATTAGAAATTCGTTTTTGAAGATGTTAGAATGGGTCCCTTATTTCGAGTGCTAATGTGTTTGCAGCATCCTGTGTATTGTGTCAACGTTGTTGGAACACAGAACGCGCACAACCTCATCACGGTCTCTACAGATGGCAAAATGTGCTCCTGGAGCTTGGATATGCTCTCAACTCCACAGGTGGGTTTGCTTTCACCTATCGAGGGGAAAAAGCACCTTAGTTAAAGCTAGATACCTGCTTAATGGAACACAGTTCCTAAAAGCCAAAACCTCACATCCCGTACAAACTAAAACCAATGGATGCACTTGAAAGAGTACGGCTTGCTCCCAGCAGTCTCTGCTAAGAGCCAAAACCCGTTTCCTTTACCACAAATCATGTAATTATTGTAATACGTTAATACACAGGTCAGTTTCAAGTGAAAATGAAATAATCCATTTTAAAGCACCGTAATTACAGGAGTCACCCGTGGTATAAATTGCACTTACTCTACAGCATTATTTAACAAATACAGACTGGACTGCACTGCTGCCGAACACAGCCTGGGCACTACGCGTTTCCAAGGCACACAGGCAGAAAGCTGACCTCCTTGGCTGCTCTCAGTAGCCAAAGGGACACGCAGTGCAAATCTAAAGTTTTAGAGCTATTGCCCCTGCTCTGGAATGTTTTTTGGTAATTTCTTCTCCCCTGCCCCTTCTCCTTTGCATTAGAAATGAAAGGAAATCCAGGGAAAGAGCCCAAACCACTAATKATTATAATAATGGAAAGTAAACAAAGAATCTGATGCTGAAAGGGATCTATGGAGAGTATCTTTTAAGYGTTATCTTTTGGAGCAATACCTTTTCTGTTCCAATGCATCATTCATTTTTCATTCATTGTTGCTTACAATGAAACTATGTTTTATCATTTTCATTAAACATTGTAAGATCTGATCTTGTTTCAAAATGTTTAGGAGAAACTCCTCTTAATGATTCTATTAACCATCTGTTAACTATGTATGCAATTACTATCATGTTATCCTTTTTTCATTGCTGATATGAGAGGTGGGACTCTCCTCTCCTAAATCTGCCATCTAAGTTAGCTCTGTGCTAAATCTAAGTCATTAGAGTTCCCTTTATAATTAATATGCTGAGAGACTGGGCACTTCTCACAAGGACAATTCAGTCCATCCAAATATGAAATACAATTTCAGATAACATACACTGAGGACTTGTCAAATCGTAGCRTGGAAGTGACCTCTGGGAATCATCTAGTCTAAGTCCATTCAGAATGAGGCCAACTTCAAATGTGGATCATGCCACTCTTGCTCATTTGAGACAGCAGCCCGAGCCTGGGAGTTGTGTCCTGGGAACACGGGGAATCAGCACTCTTCTGGAGTGCTCCTCTAGAGGAGGCAGCATCTAAAAGGTCTCAGGTACCTATTTTTAGGCACCCAAATCTCTTCTCCAATTTCTCACTTGAATAGAGATCAGATAAATGCTACCTTTATACATTTGTTTACTATTATAGTACATTTTGAGCAGAGATTTGTGAGCATCTCAGACTTCACCACTGAGATGATGCCTTCAGTTCCAGTCCTTCACTACTCAGATGGTTCTCACCAAGTCAACACATCTCGGATGACACTGAAAAGTCAGTGCTTGACTTGTGGCCCTCTTATTAAGAAAGTCATAGGATTTGAAGACCAGCTGTGTGCCTTACCTTTCAATTGGGAGGATCAGAGTGTTTTGGTGTTTGTGTCAGGCTGAAACTTTCCCAAGACACAGACCCAGAGCATGTGGCCATGGCGTAGGCACCAGGAGGAGAGAGCCCGCTGCAGTATCTGGCCGTGCCTCCACAGAGACACTAAATGATGACCTCACTCCAGCACATTTTCACAGATTGTGGAATACACAGAATACAGTCCACGGATGCTCTGCCAATTCATTTTGCAGGCTTTCTTTTGCCTTTTTAGTAGAATTAAATGAAGARAAGTAAAAATCAAGCAACAGTATCTCCCCATGGATTTGCAGTTTTCAACTCCCACAGACCTTCCCACTTTCTTCACCTATAGCAAAATGCCCTTCTGGGAATCACTGCTGCAGACTCTGACCCTAGAAGACTAGCAGCATAGGTATTTTAAAATACAAAGAATACTCACTTAAATAGCTAAAAAAGAAAATTGCCAAATCATTCAGCCCTTTTGTGGATTCTTGGGTACACCATTTAAGCTGCAGAATCAAAAAGTTTAGAGATGGGAAATATCTGCCCAAAGCACCTGCCTCRTGTAACAGTCATGAACTGACATGCTGGCCATACCTGCAATAGCAAAAAGGGGCGTGCAGATTTGCTTGGAACTGTATCTACAAAATAAAAAACAACATATGCTTGCTGGCTTATAGTTTCATGGTGGACTCCAACGAGAATGTTTATGGCTTCAGAAACACCCTGAAAAATAGTGCTTGGAGTGACAGCAGTGACACTAACTCAAGTTTATAGACGGACAAATGGCACTGTCTGATCAATRCCTCAGGTGCATATGATATTATGTGTGTTTCCTGGCAAACAATTGATTTCAAAAATGTTTGTAAATAGAAGGTATTGTGTATTTTATTAGAGCCTTGGGCTGCCAAGTGTAGCCATTAAGGTATTATCTTTAGTTTCTGCACCATTAGTTTTTAAATTCTCACCTGTCATCTCTGCCTGATTTAAGATTATGTAGCACAGACCAATGAATTCTAGCCACTCTGAAACGTGTGACAGACAGCAGCAGGGGTGGCAGGAGCTGTGCATCCTAATTTGTGACATTGCATCTTCTTGCAGTAGCCCACATAGAAGCTGAATTCCAGTGACTGCGTCAAATGATTTCTTCTTGCTCCCCCTCCTGCTAGCCTGTATAACATTTAGAAACAAATTAGTAGAAACAAACTYAACAAAACAACGGCAGAATAATAACTAAGACTTGTTTTGGTAGGAGAGCATGGAGCTGGTGTACAATAAGTCCAAGCCAGTGGCGGTTACAGGAATGGCTTTCCCAACCGGAGACGTCAATAACTTCGTTGTTGGCAGCGAAGAGGGGACTGTCTACACKGCTTGCCGTCATGGAAGGTGATACTCAGTATTTTGTACTTAAATAACATTGTGCTTCTGTGTTGGTGAGGATGTGAGGTAGCCAAGTATATGTGGGGAATGTTTGATTTTTTTCTCTTGGATTGACAGTATCAGCGCTGCTGTTTCATGTGACAAGGATGGGAATTGCTTACAGCCATTTATACTGGGCTAGTTGCCCTGGGCTTTCTGTGTAGTCAGTGGGGAGCAATAACTACTTTTAGGATTTCTCTGACCTTTTTCAGGCGCCTATTTGAAGATGAGATGACGGGCACCTGAGAAATGCCTCTTTCTCACCGRTGATTATAACGGAAGTCTAGACAGCTAGCTCAGATGCAGATGGCTGTGTCTGGGCAGGCTGGATCAGGTCCTAGGAGACAGTGTTGTTGAAGGGTAATCAGGCCTAAACCACTTGTAAGAGATGGTAATCCGCTTTCTTGTTTTTTACCATCCTCGCTTCATCTTCAGTCTGCACAGGTATATATGGAGTAGAGGAAAGCAATCATGGACATGTCTACCTGTGAGAAACAGGGCACGTGAGTCCAGACGAAACGGCATCCCAGTGCAGCTGTGCACTCRGACTCTGCCTAGCACTGCCACCCAGTGCTATGGGCAGCTGCACTAGCAGGCTAGCAGTGCTGGGGTCCCTTCTCAGTCTGAATACAGTCACCCTCTTTTGGAGGGCAAGAACTTTTTTGTTGCACAGACAAAAAACATTTGGCCTCAAGGTCCCAGTCTGCGCTGCCGCCTGTTTCATTAGTTACTATAGGCACAGTTGCAGTGTGCCAAGAAGACGTGTTGACTTGGGTTGACCCTCTCCCAGGACTGTGCCTTGGGTTTTCTTACACAGGGTATTTACATCCCTTTGTTGCTAAATTGTATGCCCAAACTGTAGTTAAATATTATACAGAAAAAAAGTCGAAGTTCTTTCCTTGCCCCCAAAACCTCTTCATGGTGGAGACAAGCCAGGGAAAAACATGCCAGCTCTGAGACAGGCTGTGTGCAGAGGCCAGCAGTGAGGACAGAGCCACGACTTTCACTCTAAATATCCCTGTGAGTGCACCACGCTCCAGGCGTGCTGCTGACCGTGGCACGCAGGGCTCTGATGACAGCCCTGCACAACCCAATGGCTCTCCTTCTGTCCCTAAACATGAATGTCCCCTGCCTTGTTTTTCTGCCTCTCTTAGCTAGGCCATGCCAGGCTGCTAAGATCATCCTTCTCAGTGTATGACTCTTAAGTTCTATCTCAGTGCTGTTCAGCCAGGCTCTGACTTTGCAATATTCTGCCCCCATAAATTCCCTAACATGTCTCTTAATGAGTAGGGCCTGAGTGCAGTGTTCCAGCACTGATCTTCTTTCTGGTTTAAGGTGAGGAAGGTGCAAATCTACTTCCATAATTTAAACCAGTTCTTTATTTTGCACCCTGTAAACTCTTCCAGGATGCAGTTAGCAGCAAGGAGACTCTCACCACAGGGCACTTTGAAGATCAGCTCTTCCTGTTTATTAAAATGAGCTGCAGGACACTCGTGTGTTCTGTTAGCTTCTGTTAGGAGTTTCATCCTCCAGGTTGCTCAAATCCTTTCCTGAAGAATAAACCCTTCCACATTCCACTGGTAGGTTTAAATTTTGCTCCTACACTTCATTAATCTGAATTAATATTTTATCGTATTTCTTGATTGTAATGAACAAGTAGACATTGCTACACTGTTTAAGATTGCAAGGCTTCCATTACACATTCACAACACTGTGCAGGTACAGCTTAACCTATATTTTAAAAATAATCTTCTTTAAACTATTTTCATTTTAGCCTGATTGATTGCTAACATCATTTCAACACTGTGTCTTTTTAGGCATTATACTGATAGGCTGTGTGGTGACTGGTGGTTTGAATTAGTCCTAGGCTGCTGGGATAAGTGAAACAAGCCCAAGGGCTTTTCTCACGTTTAATCTTTCAAATATGCCTGGCTTGTCCCTCACAAGAGAAGGAAGTTGTCAGAGCCTCTTGTTCTCCCACCCTTTTAGCAAGCCCTCTCCCTGAGGAATATGCACCTTTCCTGCTGCTGCATTTCTCCCCCACAGCTTTGTGGTATCATCCTGTTCTGTTTTGAGAGGCTCTTGTATGCTTCAGCTCAGAACAGTGGAAATCCAGCTGCTTTTTTTTTTTTGAGGAGAAAAGCTATGTCAAAACCTGAGAGCCGTGCAAGGCGTTCCTCCTCCTGCACTGGAACTTCACATACCCTGCTCACTGCACGGCAAAACAAAAAGATGGGGATGAAAGAAGAGGTGTGTTTTGCACCAYGATCTTTGGGCCAAAATGCAGAGAACATGGCAGGAGAATTCAGGCTTTAMGTGTAATTAAAAGGGTAGTTTCATCATTCTGCTTTCCTTACACAGAAGCACTGGTAAAATGATTCGGCACCATTTGCTTATGGAGGAGCAAAACTCTGCATGCAGGCGYTCTTACACCGAGCTGTGTTTTTCCTTCCTAATAACTACTCTCGCCTCTTGCTGATGGAATTTTCTCTAATGACTGTAGGTTGCCTGATCACGTGACTAGTTCCTTCACATTTGGTGAAAAGGTTTTTGATTCCTGGTGACTTGGCTGAGTGCTATGGAAACTTATTTTAGATATTTAAGAGGAAAAGAAGTTGTTAATGACAAGTCATTGACATATTCACTTTTTTATTTTAATGGCTAYTCCTTGTGATAAAGACTTACTCAGATCTATAAGCTATAATGYAATTATTTTATAATTATTCATAAGTATTACTTCAAGTCATAGAGGTAGACATTGTCTTGTAAGAGACAGTAATGCATGTCTTCAGAAGGAAGAGAGTGTCTCCACATGTTGGATCCTGAATATTAACTGTACATAGYAGAAAGCCTTTTCAGAAAATACCTTAGTGAAAGAAGAGAACATTACCAATTAAATGGAAATTTAAAAGGAAACAGAAATCTAAGAGTAAAGAAAGATGGCTGGTGTTAAACCAAAATCTCTGAATGCCAATCTCTCTTCTTCCTGCAGTAAAGCTGGCATTGGTGAAATCTTTGAAGGTCACCAGGGACCTGTCACAGGAATCAATTGTCACATGGCAGTGGGTCCAATTGACTTTTCCCATCTCTTTGTCACATCATCATTTGACTGGACAGTCAAGTTGTGGACCACAAAGGTAAGAAATCTGAGCTGGGATGAGATAGACGCATTTCAATGCTCTTCAGACTATAAGCATGAGACCAGGCTGTTCCTGGAAAAACTGCTGATGCCCTCTGGGGAGAAAAGAATAATCAAAACAGGCTGAGATCATATGATAAAGTCCTTTGAACAGAGTTGCATCTTCCTGAACACAGGAAACTGTACCTGGTTATACACAGGGCACTTTCTTCTGTGGACTCAAAGGAGTGTCTTTCCAGGAAAAGACCTTTTTTTTTTWTTATTTTTGCTCATAGCTAAATCAAGGCCAGAAACTTTTGCTCTAATGTTCTGTAATGAAACCACTCAGTTCATCCAGCTAGAGCCATACTGTACTTCTCATTTTMGAAAAACTACCTATGTGTGAAAATGCCATTGTCAGAAATGCTTCAAGTTTTAAACTGTCACTTTATCAGATCCTATGAACTGAATTACTGAAAATCTGTGCTTAGAATAGGTTTAGTGATTAAGTTTACCTAGCAGATCTGTGTCACCCATAGTCACACTGGACAGTACCCTATCCTGTAAAGGTAATGATGAGAGCTGGCCTGCACTTCAGTTTTGACCCTAACAAATTTCACTAGGGAGGATATAAGATGTCTCATGGTGCCATTCACTAAGCAGTCCATCCAGCACTCCTTGTTGTGGATGAATTTTAGGACTATTACTGCATCATGATAGCTGAGCAGTAGGACCCTTCTGTTTGATGACGGAACAGAAGAAGCACCCATAGAGCTTAGCGCAGTCAGTAACAATTGTGGAATTCATTGCCACAGGACGTTGTGATAGCCAAAAGTATATATAGCCCCAGTGACTGTTAGACTTCCCAAGAGATGCAAGAAAATATGTACTGGCACTTCACATCATACTCTTCTCTGAGCATCCCCTATCACYACCATGAATCTGTTGCTCCCTGCTCTGTGGATGTGTCCATGCGAGCACTGTGAGCTACAGAAGTGTGAGCAACAGAAATGCATATACAATCATGTGAAACTCTGGAAACACAACACCCAAGAGAAACACTTGAACATAGGATAATGACAGGGCGAATGAAAAATGTGGGACAGATTAAACAGCYCAGCCTGTTTCATTGTGCAGGCTGAATAAGAGTGAGAAGTAAAAAGAAAAATTAGGTTAATATTCTAATTGTCTAAATCATCTTAAATGGTTATTTTTGTCATACAGTGGAATAGGGATCTGCCTTTTAAATGTCAGGYCTCTGTCTAGATTGAGTCTCTGGATCTCATCTTGAGCTGCACCCAACATACTTCCAGTGGGGAGCAAAGAACGTATGTTCCCCAGAGACACCAGGGCTTGGAGCTGTGGGGACAAGGGCACTGCGCATGTAAAGACAGAACTGTTCCCAAGGCGCCCCRTGACAGGCTTGTGCTCTGAACAGAAGCACAGCTACCTCTTAAWGACTGCAGGGAGCCCCTCTGGTGGCTTCCAATATGTTTGTTAATGGCTTGACCCAATGCATGTGCTAACGAATCTTTTCCTGAACTTCAGCGGCCACAGTTGTCAACTTTGCCTTGAGTGTTACCTTTTAGCAAACTTGTTAGGAATCAACTAGAATGATTTGCATGGTTTGCATTTAACCATAAACATCATCARCAGTCAGTGGAGCAAGACTCCCATAGATGGGGCTGGACAGTGGTTGTAGGCAGGCTGGAATGGGCCTTAGCTGGTGAATATCAGAAAAGGATGGAGAATGACCTAGTGATAAGAGAACATCGGTTATSGCGGGTGGGGCTGTCTAGACTATTTGGTGTCTGAGATAAGGAAGTACAGGATAGTGGTACCGGGTGGCAAGGAAATATTGGATAATGGAAGATGAATATAAAAAGATTAAAAGTAGGCACTGGAGCTCACACATTCCAAAYAAAGACGTTCAGAAGAGTCCAGAGGGCAAGCATCAGACACTCAGCTTGGGGTTGAGTCTGGCCATGGCRGACTTACCCATCTGCAGCTTAAATACAATTACATTAAGGGATAATAAGGCCTGGGTTTTATTTTAAACTCTTAAGATTTATGAAGTTTGCAAAAACACTGTCACAAGCRTATTTGGGGCTCAAAGACACTGCAGTTAGCACTCCACATGCTGTTATCAATCAGTGGGCTTTGAATGAGCCCATCAGCATGTGTGATCACTTGAAAAAAAAATATTAGATTAATCTGAAGTATGGAGCGCTACTGCAGGTTTGTGAGAGTWTACTCAAAATTGGTTTTATACCTTTGGTTTCCTATTTGTAGGTTTAATCTCCCTACCAGCATCCAAAGCYGTATGGCTTTCTTGCTCCTACTAGTGTTGTCTACTTAATCCTGTGCACATTACCCCTTTTGGTCACGAAATTCAATTCCTTTCCATTTCACAGATTCAGAGTCAATGTCCAATTGTAAAGTGAACCATAAAAGCTCTGTGTTTATATTGCCTATTGATGTTGTGTAGCACCCTGGGGTGCTTACAAGAAAGGAACTTTCATAGCAGGCATTTGACTGATGGATTGAAAGCGGTGTCTCCCTTAAAAACTCTAGCTTGACATTTTATAATCTGTTCTGGTGGTTAACACATTTTCCATCTAAAGGCAGTTCAATCAGGTGACTGAGAACAAGATTTTCACTGACAGAAGAATAAAGATTTTGAAGATAACACTAATGAAAGGTTCACATTATCACCCATCATATTAGCTGACAATTAGATCCTTGGATGCATAGTAAGCAGACAGAACAAGCAGGAAAAGAAAAATAATTTGCAAGGATAGTCATTCAATATCCAGGGCATTACCTGATGAAATCAATAGGGCTTTCACCTTGATTCATGCTATACCATGTGAGCAAGTCTTGGATGCAGAACTGCCAAAGGAAAGTCCTCAAGTGAGGTGTCTGTGGAGCTCTGCCGTTAATTAGATATTGTCTGTAAGATGCTTTGAAGAGGTAGAGTGCTAAGTGGAAATGCTAAGTGATGTTAATTAATTAAGCACTAATCCTCATGAAGGAATAGCATGAGGTTAAATAATGAAATGTAAGTATTATTACAGCAATTGCTGTGTGGAGTGGAAATTTTTAGATAACTGTGTCAAGGGACAGAAGCTAGCCTGAAATTGCCAGAACATCGCAGAACATAAGCTCATTTCAGCCAAAGCTTGAGGATGGCTTGTTTGCTGATGAGGGAGGTGATAAAGGCCTCTTATCCTTCCATTGAGGGGAACTAACTGATGCTTAGATGGGCAGCAGAGGAGGAGAGAGACTGGAATAAACATGCAAAAAGAGTATTGCTGTAGCCCCTAACCATTCTTACTTTATCTTTGTTTAACCTTTGAGTGGAGTGGTGGAGGGAGGAAAGGAGATGGGCAGGAATGGGACCACCTTTTAACTGTTAGCAAGGGCTAACCAAGCCAGAGGGCACATGTACCTTCACTGATGGACTTCTGCTTTTCTGCCCCTGCTCATTTTTTGCATTTTTTCTAGTACATGTGGTCTCAGTCTCTCTCCTTTTGCTTTTTCTTTCTAACRCTCTTCATGTCTTGCTTTCTCTCTTGGTGTCCCGTGTTGTTCCAGTCTGCAGTCTGTTGTGCCTATTGGAAAATAACATTTTAAGCAGCAAAATTGACATTTGTGGACTATGTACGTTTCTGTACCTTCTATTTCTCTTGCTCATCTGTTGGTTGATCATCTTGGTATGACTCAATCTACCTGCCTCTCTGAGTAAATGGTTTTACCTTGCACTTTCATACCTTCCTACCAGCATATAACGATGATCTAGACATTGAACACTATCCTCAGAGGTCAAGTGGGAGTCTGTCAGTAAAGCAATGTAAAGATGCATGTGGTGGTGCTGCTGCTAAAGACAGGTACCTTCCCTCCCCAAAGTCTGGCTGACGAGGTCTGGTATGATGAGCTTGTTAGAACAAACTTGTCATGGGAATTGATGTAGCAAAAGGAATCAGAGCACAACACGACTCTGTGGATTAGTCACCAAAAAAGGTACTCATAAAAKGGCAGTGTTTRAAGTTTGCTAAAATAACAGACTGAYGCCTGTTTTAAGATTAACAAGTTGCTATATTTTAGACTACAAACAACATGCATGAAGCCACCTGGTTACTGGTTTGTTCTAGGATAATTTTAGTCAAATTATGTGAATGAGTGACAACCTCTTATGTTTACAAATAGCATTAACTGAAGAACCAAGTAGATTGTGTCAAGTACTACTCAGGATAAAAGGGCAGTAAACTTAGCAGAATCACTGCGACAACTTGGTGAATTCTCTCTTGTAAAAAAAAAAAATGGAAAAGGTTTTAACACTGGTTGGAAATGCTAATTACTTGATTTAGAGATGTCCCAGGCAAGTGGTTACAGTGATGAGATTAGAGACAGTGAGGCTAGTGGTTAAAGGTATCTAGCATGGAAGATACTCCATAAGGCTCTGCAGCCTGTGGAAGATATTCCCATTCTGGCAAATGCTTAACTACTTGTGAGCACTGCAGGAGCTCCATGGGAGAGTTCCCAACGCCAGTGGTTTGGGCACCAAGCCATGCTGCACGGGGCTGCCGGAGTAGGACCTGAACATGCGTCTCGCCTCGGGGGAGGAAGTGCTGTGAAGATCTTGCCATTTTGCTCAGAGCTCTATCTTGTGCCTCTGAACTTACTTGGTCTCACTCACAGGAAGATCTTCCTGACRTAAAGCTTTGATTTCAGTGTGCTGATGCTTCCTGGTGAAAACCAGTTCTGTCCAGCTGGAGCCAGCCCTGCTTCTCCAGTTTGTAACAGGATCAGGCTGGTCTCTGACAGTGAAAGTGACTGCTGAAGAGCACAGGTTCCATAAAGGACCTGTTGGTGGCCATAAAGCTAGTGCTCCTAGGTGAAATCTGGGGGGACCTGGAGATATGAAGTGTGTGGGTGAATAGAACTTACATGAGCAGGTCCTTAATTCACATTTGTGCTTAAACTAATGCAAAAAAAAAAAAATCTTGGCAGTATTTCAGATATTAGTCAYGTACTTGTCTCACATGCATAAGTGAGAGCTGGATTCAGTAAAACTTACAAAGTACTACTACTTTCAGTCTTGAACCTGTTCATCTTGATGCTTTTTTCTATTCTTTTCTGAATCCTTCGGGCCATATTCAGTCTGCTCACCTTAGTCGATGAYGCACTTTAGAGTCTCCCATTGCATTTGAAGTTGGATGCTCTTAGATCCTTTATTTTTTAGGACTTCCATACTTTGGTTCCCTACACAGGCACCGGAGAGAAGCAGTGCGAATACAATGCATAAATAAAATGCAGATATAGGAGGAACCAGTAAATATAGGGTGGATTCATTAGATGGCCCTGGGATGTACCACCACAATTTCCCTCTGCAGCTATACAGGTGTCAGGGTCAGACCACTTTAGATGATCAGTTGTTGGAGTTTTGGGGGGCTTTCTTGCATTTGGAAAGCCTCTAGTCATATCTAAAGTGGCACATGGGGCACCACYTCTGAGCTCCTGGGTCTCTATCCTTTTCTGATCATCTTCCCAACTGTCCTCYGGACAGAAGGGAGGCAAGTGCTTCTTTAAACCGTGCAGCGCACACACAGAGCTGCCCCTTGGCCCCGCAGACAAGCAAGCTGCGCATACATACCCAGGTAGAAGGGAGCCAGGCTGGGCGCTGACCCATGCTAGCCATATGATGGGGGGGATCAAGACCTCTGCCTTCTGCAGTTAACACCGCTCTGAATCTGCATACCTTCTACACCCCTCTCTGCTCTCATGGTGAGTGACCTGAGCAGGGCTCTAAGAGTTTAGGGAAGAGTAGGAAATAACATCAAGAGGAAAAGAAATAATACTTTGTGAGGGAGAGCACGGTGTTAGTCTGCTTGGGGAGTAGGTGGACTGAGTACAGACTCTTCTCCCTGTTTTCTCCTGTGGAATCCTTCACTGCTTCCTCCCTACCACTGATTTAGGTAGGGCTAAAAWTTCTAGCTCAGTGGTCTATGTAACTCCTATTATTTTCGATTATTTTGGTCCCCCCCCAACACTGGATTAGAATTTGGGACTTCTTGAGTCCACTTATGAGGCAGTCCCCTTCCTCTGACCACACTCCTTTCCAGTGCAGGCTTTTCTCTTTGATAAAAGTAATTGAAATTATTTATCTGATTAATCACTGCTTGATTGCTAATCTTATCTGATTACAGAGAAAGACAAAGCGTGATAAAATAGCAAGCTGAATTTCATGGAAATGGTCTCTGTGGCATGAGTTCTGAATTTTGAGTTTTGTCCAAAAACAAGGCAATGAATGAATTTGCTTCAGAACTCACTTTCTGTCAGAAGGCCAAGCTGACTTGGGCAAGAGGGTGGAGTTGCCTGTTCAGACAGGCTTTTTTTTTTTTTTAGTTTTGCCCTTTACCTCTGGAGCCAGAGGTCTGGCTCTCATCCAGCGGTATAAAAAAGAAGATTATGGCATTTTCTAGGTAATTTTAAAGAGCAAAACCAAAGTGAGGTCAGGTGGTTTGAAATCAGCCCCAAGTTCTTCACATGAAATGTTTCTCATGATTTTGGTTTTCAGTGGAGCCATATTTGAAAAGTGATAGGAAAATACGCTTCAGCTGGCTGACATATTTCATTTACTCATGTGAACCATTTTTTCTTCTTTGTGAAATACTTTGTGAAGAACTGCAAAAAAAAAAAAAATAAAGCAGGCGCCTAAATTAGCGAGGCTGTTGTGAAAACCTTGCTGGGCTCAGCTCTGCTTTGGAAAACCCTAACAAACCCAGCTGTAGCCAGTGAAAGCTTTATTTGCATATGGAAAGGAAAATTTGATTTCAGAAGTTCATGTAATCTGTACAAAAGAAAGTCGTGATCCCTCTCTCCCTCAGATCACAATTCAAGCCTCCCACTGACTGTTCTGCTGCAGAACTCCCCTGAGCGGCCAGGCTCACACGTAATAGCGGAGCACTTGAGGAAAATTCTCAATATATAAAACACAGGATTTATACACTAATGGCAGTTTTCTCCCACCTGCTTCGTGTAGCAGTCTCCTCTGTGCTATGTGAGAGACTTTTGTTAYCGGTGAAGAAAGGGCCGTATTGAGGCTCCGCCGGGACGGAGTTGCCTTCAATAGCAGYCAGCCTGCACGCTGCGGCTCGCGGGGCCGTCGGCCGCAGACGCGGCTCGTGGCGGCCGGGCAGACGGTGCTCTAGCGTGAGGCTGCGCGGCGCCCGGCGCTGTGCCCCGCGTGCCAGCCTGCGCTTCCCAGCAATGGGAACAGGGCAGCTGCAGCAACGGGGCTGCTTGGAGGCCTCGTCATTCTGACTCCACTTGCRACGCGGGGTTTTGCATGCAACATTTAATGTGTTCAGAATCACAGGGAAGGGCCTGCCGGCCCTGTAACRTAACCATGAAAGACGCTGGAAGCAGGGAAAAGGATCTCAGGACTCGCAWGTTTCTAAATCCTGGAGAAGTGAGCCATCTAATTTGGCAACAGCAGTAAAATACTACCATAAGATATTCTCTTTTTTTCCTGGAGCTTTTTCCCTGGGGTCTGGCACATCCACCTGGTAGGTTTTCTGTAAACAGGGAATCCGTCYGAGCTAACTGCCTCTCCTAACAGCCTGAGGCCTGGGGCAGTGAAACTGCCCCGCTGCCTCAAGCAGAAGGAGGCTTGGGACAGGATGGAGCTGCTGCTGACCCTCCTGCCTGATGGGAGAGCCCCCACGTTCCCCCAAAACCTCCCCCTTGGTCTCCACCTGTGTGGCATGTAAACGGCAGCAACCAGTGAAGGGAGAATACTAAATCAGTTCCTCCTCAGTATTTCACATCTAAACGGGATTTGGAGATTCTTCCTTTTGCAGAAGGAAGAATCCTTTCCTTTTCCTCTCTAGAAAAACCGTATCTGATTTGTACTTCTCAGCAAGTCCCTCAAGCCCTTGTTTGGAAAAATCCAGAAAAGTATTATGCAAAGGCAGGCGTATGAGCTACATAACTGCAAATCAGTAGATAGTCTGAGAGAGTAAGATCTTCTGTACTGGTTTGAACCTCTTTAAAAAAAGAAAAAAAGTAGAAATTACAGAAAAAAATATAATATTTTCTAAGAAATCTGGTGATTGAAATGCATAGCAGCATGGAAAGAAATGCTTTAAGCAAAAGGTGGAAACCTTGCTCCGTATTTAGCAATGAAATCAGAAGTCTGAGGAACTATGGAGCAAATGGTTAATATCTGCACAGGCTTCTCCACCATTGCCCCACATGACAACCACCTTGATGTGAAATAATCTGGATGAATGGGTCAGAAGGGGCTAAGGGGCTAACCTAGAGCAGTAGGAGCCTGTAGGCACAACCGTGGCAACTGTTGAGTATGAGGGGCTGGGAATAAACCTGGGTAATCTGAAACTAAAACAAGCAGAGACCAGCCTGGCCAGTAGGACCTAGGGAGAAAACAAGCTGGGGAAAACTAACCCAGCCTATTTGTCTCAGTATTTAATCTTTCCTAAGCCTGTTTTGTAGTTTYGAGACCTAGCCTACCTCCTGAAACACTGGAAACTTCATCCATGGCAAGCAGATGTCTTCGCATTTATCCATCTACATTTCAGAATTAATGATCAATTAATGCACATTTATATCAAACACCCTGGAAATAGTTCCTTGGCTAATGTGCACTCATGTTTTTTGCCTTGAGAAAGCCAAAAGGTCTTTCTTTCTTGACTAAGTGAGAMAGCAGAAAGGTCTTTCTTTGTTGACTAAGTGGGAGGGCAGGGTGGAAAAAAGCTAGAAGACCAAAATGAAGAAGTTAAGTCTAGTAGCACAGCCTCAACGGGTTACACCTCTGCAGGCGGCCTAAAACAGCTCGGGAGGATTAACCAAATGAGCAGTTTACCTGTCAGTGTAACTTACAGGCTATGTCTGCACACCCGGAAGCTTTGCTGTCTCCCTTTCCACCTCTCCTAAAAGTCAGGGCTTGTCGACTTCCCAAGTTCTTTCATTCTTTTCCTCTGTGCCACACTATTAGGCATTAAAGATCTGTGCTCATTCAAATAGCCTGTGCCAACCATCAAAACTTTGCTCCTTTGCTTCCTTCTTGTAAGCTCACCCATGACGCTTTGACTTTGAAGGAAACCACAAAAATGTAATCACCATGTTATCTCCAGACTCGGTCTGCTCTCATAGCCCTTTCCCTTTCAGTCCAAACCTTATCCCACTCTCCAGCTATAATAATTCCCACATGTTTCTGCAAAAATATTGGACTTTTAAAAATTACTGGCAATTAAGAAGGGCAACAGTTTCAGCATCTCTGCACCACCAGTGAAAAGCTTTCTGCTTTGACCRTCAGCAACCTATAGGATGCCAAAAAATAATCAGTTTAGTAATACCACAGTACTTAATAAAACGGGGCCTTGAACAATATATAGGGATCATCCYACACTTGCTTCTTCCTCCTGTCCCTACTGAATCTAAAAATAAAACCTGTTCCCTTGCCCTAAATGCCATTTAGGGATATAATCACCTGACAGCCTGTGTAAGACCTTTTTAGATGGATGCAGGCACCATCATCTTTGAAAGGACGGGAAAGGGGCATATATTGGGAAACGCAGCTTTGTGTGGTGCTGAATTTTTGCCATTCCCACTGCTTTCTTGGGGAGGTAAGGGTTTGGGGGCATTTTCCTCCATACATTGTAAACAAAGTAAGTACAGTGCATCTAACARCGAACACTTATAAGACTTCAGAGCAACAGTCCAGTAAATGATAGTGTTTCYATTTATTTCAGGGGGGCCAGGGAGCCAGTCTAGAACTAAAGATCTGTCCCACTGGCTTCAGAATGAAGGCTAAGGGAGTGAAAATGAAAAGAGGGTGACAGTGCTCAGTAAATAGTGCCACATTCACACTGCTGAATGCACAGCCTGGGCAAGTACCTTTAGGTGGAGCTGATACTCATGGAAACTGTGCCAACGTGTACAGCACTTCTTTCAGAAAGAGGCAAAGCCCATAGCTTTTTCCATGGTTTTTAAGAAGTCAGATGCTAGTTAAAACCTGTGAATATGCATACATTCCTTTATATGGTTAATTAGCTATTTTATGTGTGGCGCCTCCTGGATTAAAGAATTTTTTTTTCTATGCAAATAAGAAGTGGAATAGACTGGTCAAATTTATATGTGGAAAAAAAAAATCTTTTTTATATCAACATGTAGTATTTARCTAGGTGAGCTTATTATTTCATAGGCAAGTGCTAATTCCTAGAGAGCTCCCATGCATTTAAAATCTGTTGTTCACTCAGCATTGTTCCGCTACAGAATGCCTGTATACAAACACCAAGGGTGAACAATGGATTTTGGAGACACATGCTTGAATAAATGAGCCAAAAACACATGTCTTGGAACGGGCTTTTTCCTTTTTTTTTTTCTTTCTAAACACTGTAATTCTTATCCTATTGAATAGAATGGCAAAACCTTCTTGACTTCAATCGGGCCAGGTTTTTATCCCAGATTCTCTTCCAGTAATGCATAGATTTGGCCCAAGTTTGTCTCAAGATACTGCTTTCGACTATTTATTCTGTTCTATTGAATAACAGAGTGGGTTGATATTCAAGAATGAAAGCTCATCAAGTTGAAATTTCAGTTGTTTTATAATAATAGCCATATGTTTGTCATAGATTGTGTAAGTCTGATTTTTTGGTAATTTAAAACTGGTTTAAAGTGACCTTTACATGTTCCACATTTTAACGTTTTCTAGAAATGGTTGGTATTGGTCCTTATGCATAGATCCTTACATTAAAAGAGTCTGCGGGCCTGGGCCCTTAGTTAACAGGTTTGGAAATAAGCAGTTCCTGCAAACATTTATATGCATATTTAAATGTTCAAATKGAGTCTTCACATTGAAATCAGCTTGTGGCAAAGCGAGACCAACATGAAATGTTTCCGTTTAAGAAAGGGCACTATCTCTTCATTAACTAGGGGAGACATCAACTAGGATGCTAAGCAAGATGAGGTCTTTAGGCTGAGCGTATGTAGCTGTTCTTAGAGTCTCGTCCCTGGGAAGGGTGCAGAACATAAAGAAATGGTGTGGATAGCCCAGCCCTACTACCAGTGCTCRGYAGAGCCATGGGATAGGKTTTCCTCCCCATTTTCCCAACCAAACTGCAGTGCTATCTCGCCTTTCGCTTGGCCTGCTTGGGTGCTGGAAAGTTCTTGCTTCACACCCTGTTCTCCTTCATTTATTTGTGTCTCRCTCCGTGCATGTCTGAGATCCTTCTAAAAGGCCTCGTTATTCTGGCTGTGCAGATTTTCCCCTGGCTTCACATCCAGCTGTGAATATTCCCACAGTTATGGTAAATMCCGCAAAAAGAGGTTTCACTTGGAAAACAGGGAAACTGAGGCACATTTGCTAAAGTYGCCTGAGATTGTGCAGCAGCAGAGTTCAGCCTGGAACCACATCTCCCGGCCCTTCCCTTCCAATACCTGGTCTTTAGGCCTGAGCTGGAAAACAGCCTGGCAGAACCGAAGGAGCTTAGGAAGTGTCACACGCAGTGTCAGATCAAAACAAGTTTCGGTATGTCGACAAAAAGGAAGTGTTGATTGAAATCTGCTCTGGTTTGACTGATATCTTAATGGTCCCCTTACTTGCATGGAACWTTTTTACTTTTCCCATGACATTTCATGTTCACGTGCTGTATGTGCAGTACTTTTGTTCCTGTATGAGAAAAATATGGGCCACCTAACAATTATTCAGCATTTAGATGGCTGATATATTTGAACCTGTATTAGATGTTTTTGGTGAAAATGGGCAGTATKGCAGATAGGTGTTGTAGATGTGTATGCCCCCTTCTAAATTCTGTTCCCTGGAGAAATTCACTCTCATTTCCTATGAAGTGCTTATGCCTCGAGAGCCTTGGTCTTCGTTTGGCCCTCAGTGCTGCAATCTCCTTAGCACGAGCGTGCAAGTAATTCCATTAACACATGCAAGTAACTCCGCTGGTCTGATCACACACTAAGCAGATACGTATGTGTTTGCAGAATCAGGTCTTGTTTAGGCACGAAAATAATCTTGCAGGCTTTTTTCTCTTTTTTTTTTTTTTTTTACTATTTCAAAACTCCAGCTTTTTAGAAGAAATGAAAATGTAGAATAAAATGAAGATAAATTTTGGGTAATAAATTCAAGCTCCAATATMATTTTACTGTCACGTAAATAAAATGTTTGGAATTCTTAGGTAGTACACAAAAATATTAGGCCAGTCATGAACGTTTGGGACCTGATGCTGCAACCAAAGTTCCTTTTATTGCTTCAAGTCTAAGAAAAACTGGTATATAGAATTCAGTGTTGGTTTTTGAGTACTTTATCAAAGAAAACAAGTTCATGTAATTAAACCTTTGGATATATTTTATAGTTTTATAATACCGATGATGAATACAAGTGTTTTAAAACCGCTTACAGTACAGTACTGCAGTAAGGACTCTTCATGGGCATACAAATCCTGCATATATGTGCCTATAGACTCT
Source organism: Eudromia elegans (assembly GCA_003342815.1). Taxonomy (NCBI): domain Eukaryota; kingdom Metazoa; phylum Chordata; class Aves; order Tinamiformes; family Tinamidae; genus Eudromia; species Eudromia elegans. Next base: position 1,182,721 of record PTEX01000200.1, on the reverse strand, counting down.
GTGTGTGCGTATACACTCTCCCGGGTGTAGGGCGGTAGTTTTGCAGCCCAAACATCAAGTGCCGTATTAAGTAGTGCAGGAGGACAGAAAATAAAACTGGCAAGGGCCTAGCTGTAGAGATTAACCCGGCTGCTTTATTGTTCAAAACAATAATGTACACAAGAAAGAAGAAAAACGAAAAGAGAATAATTACAGTCAGTCACCCCGGTTTGGGGGGAAATGATTTACAGCCACAGGACGCGTTGGAGGCATTGCTAATATTTATGCAAGTAGTTTCCTTCGCAAAAGAGCAGAGGTACGTCCAGCAATAACCCGAGGCAGGCAGCGCGGCTAGGGAGCAGTGTCAGAGCCGTGCGCTGTGTGCCGGGTCGGTGCGGCGCTGCCCTTCCCGCCGGAGCCTCCGCGGCAGCCGGGCCCAGGCGGTGCCGCTCGCCGCCGCTCCGTCCCGCGGGCCGCCGAGGAGCCGTGGCAGCTGACGGCGCCGGGAAGACAGTTACAAAATCCCATTGTTTGGATTTCTGTCACAAGCCGCCAGAATGCTTAATTCCCTTTATCTCTGGAGTTTTCATTATCATTTAAATTTCATTTCCCATT
>PTEX01000200.1:1127878-1181737 GCA_003342815.1 Eudromia elegans | reverse complement strand
CGCGCCGCCAGCGCCGCGTGCCCCGCACCCATTGCATGCCCGCCGCCCCCATTAGAGCCCCGTCCCGCCCTCCGCGAGGACCTTTCATCTGGGCAAGTTTTATGACACTTGGTGAATGTGCAAAGTTTTTAATTAGACTCGCCAGACAGCCCGAGGCAGCGCTAGCGCCACGAAGTCTTCATGCTCCCTGCCTTGCTTTGCAGCACAACAAGCCGCTCTACTCCTTTGAAGACAACGCCGACTATGTCTACGACGTCATGTGGTCGCCCGTGCACCCCGCGCTCTTCGCCTGCGTCGACGGCATGGGGCGCCTGGACCTCTGGAACCTCAACAACGACACCGAGGTGCGGCGGGGCGGGCGGGGCGCGGGGCAGGGCCGGGCAGGCCCCGCCGCCGCCGCCCGGTACCTGCCGCGGCGCGGGCGGAGCGGCGCGGAGCGGGGCCGCCCTCCCCGCGGCGCTATTTTAAGGCGCGTTTTTAAAAACCACCCCCGTTCCGTGTTTATTTTATTTATTTTTCTTTTTTGGCCCAGTCCCGCGCTTCAGTGAGACACTAGAAATACCTCCCCCCCCCCTTTTTTTTTTCTTTTTTTGATGCCTCCTCCCGCTCAGAGGGTCACAGCTTGACTTGACAGCCCAGCAGCACCAGTCTAGTCACCCTGCGGCCACCAGGCCTTAAAGGCTTCTCTTGTTCTTCCTTCCTTCCTTTTTTTTTTTTCTTTTTTTCCCCCCTCCTCTCTATTAGGACTGTTTGTTTGTTATTATTGCTTGTTTCAGTGAGAGATTTAATTTTCCTTCATAATTATCCCCTACTCCAAATGTTCGTGAGATTGTAACAGCTTTCGAGCCCCGGAACGGTGCCGCCATCCTGGTAGAAATGCCACGCGCTCGTGCACCTTCTTGCAGCCCTCACCTCCACGAGTAAGGAGCTGTGCTGGTTTTGGTTTTCCCTTTCTTGTTCTCTTTCCTCTTTTTTTTTGAAGGGAAAAAAAAAGCCTGCCATGACATTTAAAAGTGCAAATGCAAAATTAAAGATAAACCCAGATTTATATCCTGTTGCCTTAACTCAGTAGAAGGGGCCATGGGGGACAAAATGTCACAACTTTAAAATTCCACCGATGCAGAAAGGATTAATCAGAGATTTTTGCAGTGATGCAGAATAGGAAATACTGCTTTTTGTTTGTTTGTTTTCGTAAATATGATGGAATGTCCCCTTTTTTGTTTCTTATTATTTCAGATCAAAAGAGCACTGTAGATTTGTATGGACATTATTTTTGTGGGATTCGATGGCAATTTGGAGGAAAATTACCACACTGCCTAATGTCGTATTTGACCACGAATCAAAATTCAGAATAGAAATTGAAATATTTTTCCATAACCAAAATCTTGCATATTTTTATTCAATTCCATATAAAATTAAGAACAAAGCAAAAGTACAGCATCAAAACAGGGGCATGCATTAAGTGACAGGTTCTTTTCATTTTCAAGAAAGAAAAGATGCAGAGCACGAACAGCAGTATTTCCCCCCACACACCCTATTTCCTACAGTGTTTTCCTTTGAGATTAGTTTGTTCATTAATATGCCTTTCATGTAAACATGATACACATTTCAGCCAGAGTAAAATGCAGGCGCAGTTTGTGGTTTCCAGTGAATGATGCTTGCCATAAATAAGTATGGACAGGTAAGAGGAACCAGCGCGGCGCACGGTGTTGTCAAGTGGAGCCTTTTGAAGTCTTCGGAGCAGGAAGCAGTGCAGCCTTTTTAATTAGAGCACATACAGCTGGAGGATATACAGGAGGAGTCTCCGCGGAATTTATTTTGGAAAGGGAGGGACATATCCTTCAGGTGTGCTCATTAATGCAGGCTTAAACACAGAGCATAAAACCCAGCATTTTAAGGAGAAGAAGAAGAAGAAAAACTTTCCCCTCAAATACCAGGGCTGAAATCCTGCTCTGCCTGAAATCAACTGATGTTTTGCCATTTAATTCAATGAGAACATAATTTCTTCCCAGAAAATCAGTGCGGATGGCTTGATCCCTTTGCCATCAATAACAAGGCTCTGTGTAGAAAACTGCTGATCTATTTTCAGTGTGTTTACATATAAATACATAGGAACATCATCAACAACAAAAAATAATAATTTCAAGCTCAATCCTGCATTTCTTTTGCATGTAAGGCCACCCTGGATTGTACCACATGATTTCCATTCTCAGAGGTCAAAATCAGCTCTCATGTGAGGATCAGACTGGAATTATCTCCGTGGTATTGTTACAGCTTTACATTTTTTAATAAGAATTGAATTTGGATCGCTGAAGGAAGAACTACCACTTGGTTTCATCATTGAGCGCTGATGAAACAAATTAAAAATCTCTAGAAATAGTAAACTGGCAGAATCTGAATGTATGTGTGGTTTTGTTATGCAATAGAAGCAGTGTCAGACATAGAAGTACCACMGAAAAGAAGAACTTTAAGCAGTTATTCTAGACATCGTAACTGAAAGTGGTCATTGTTTGCTTTGACCCTCTGTCTGGTAGGTCATAATTAGTTTATAATTTTCAAGATTTCCATACTTGATTATACAACCAAAAATATGCTCGACTGTTTACTAAGAAAAAGTCCTTGTCAGCACTTAATCTTTGTAATAAAAAATCCTGAAACGGCCGTGCACATTGCTAGGTTTAGATGTCAGATATATGATGTCGAAGTATTTATGGAGAGAGCAGAAAATGACAAGTATATTAATGTTTTAACTGCTAGCTATTCATAAAAGATATTTGTATAAGAAGTAGATATGATTGTTCTTAATGAGACCTGGCTTTGTTTAATTTTGGAAATAATACTTAAACAATAATGTGGCTTATTCTGTAAACCAATAATACCTGAGTTTATTGTAATAAGTTACCTTCAAATTTTTGAACTGTAACACAGTTGCCATTAGTGTTATTCCACAGATTAAAAACATTTTGCCTGAGTTCTAGATGCTCTCTGATCAAAATAACAAAAATTGTTTGACTACCACAGATTTAATAGCCCTAGTTATTCACTTCTAAGTGACAAGAGTATTTTTGTGCTGCATTTTGATCTGTGGATATCAGAAATTATTTTTATAATAGCCATGAAGGACATCATGCTTGATATATATTTGTTAAATTAATTAAAAAAAAAACTTTATAAAGCAAAAACTTGCTTCACTTCTTCGGTCTTTTGCAAACTGAATTAATATTTCTATGGATGAATATGGGAGATTTGCACGTAATTTCAGAATGGAAGTTGATGATTTYTTACTTATATATCCAAGCTAAAATTTCTTTTTGGATCCATGTTAGAGAAGGTCCCTGTTTATTGAGGAGTCTCATTTATCTATAAACTGGCATTACAYTGATCTGTAAATCTGCATATGTCTGCTCTGTTCTGCTCCTTTCAAGCATACTTTTCTTTTGCATGTCGTGCCTTTGCTTTGAAAGTGAGAAGATCGTGTTTATTCCTAGAAATGGATAAAAGATATATTTACAAGTAGGTTTTGACACTAGCTAAGCAAGAAAACCAAAAAAAAAAAACACCATTCTTATTGTTCGGGTTTTTCCTGAGTACAGCTTTCTCAATCTGTTGCCTCTTAAAAATCTAATTTCAAAACGGTTAAAAATCTGACAAGCACCAAATTTAGAGATTTATAAAGTATTTTAAATATGATTTTAAAAACACAATGCTACCATATTGCCATTATAAAATGAGCTCAAATCTTTGAAATCTAAAATAAGTGTGTGTAATTTAACCTATCACTATTTGAAGCAGGGAAATCTATTTTAAGATAATAGGGTTTGACTGTATTTCTCTCTGTGCCACCGGAGGAAAGGCTTTTTATGTAGATTTTAAATGACTATTCCATGATTACTTTTTGTTTTGTTAGACAGCTTTGTGGAGTAGAAATAGGACTTTACAAAACCATTGGGTTTTTAAAAATAGCTCGTGTTTTGTGTGTGCAGCAGGCATGTTGTCTGGTCTTGTGTGGAGCCTGCAAGTGCAGMATTCACAGCAACAGAACCAGTTCCACTGCGATAGATTTCAGCCTTCTGAGAGATCGTCTAAAAATTTYAGTGTCTTAAATATGCACTGGGCCATTCATTTGAAACAAATACTTTGATCTGCAGTTTTCTGAGAAATGTAGTTGGTTAGTGGATTAGTGCTCTCAAAATGTAGCATTTAGTTGCTGCTAACATAACATCTCCAAATGTTATGCAATTAATTTGAATGGGCTGGATTTTTTTTTCCTTTTTTTTTTTTTTTATTGTAAAGCAGTCATCACAGGAGTAAGACTTGCCATTTTTTTTAATGTGATTTTTTTGTCATGGGTCAGTGCCCCAGTGTCATATTGAAGCCATTGTCTGGAAGGCACCAAGCACCAGCGTGACTGGAATGAGGAGTCAGAGCGGGCACTGACTTTTACTGGTGACAGTGCCTTGGCCCAGACCTAGGCCTGAAGCAGTGGCTTATGGGCCTTTGATTAACTTTTGATAGGTGGGAGGACAGTCTCTGCTTTGCTCTCCAGCTTTGTTTCTAAAGCATTTTGCAGACAAAATATTTTGTGGGCTTGGGGACACCACTGTGCAGCCATCCACAGAGATGCAGAGTTGGCTTGGCTGGCTCCTTGTACCTAGAGGTGCCCACTTGGCTCTGCAGCCTTTAGTCGGAGACTGTGGAAAGGAGACGGCGGGGGGGAGGTCTCCAGAGGGAGAGGGGCAAGGCAACAGCCCTGCTTTCCAAGCATTGCTCCTCAAAGGTTTTGCTGGCTGCCATCTCCGTCCTCGTSTGACGCACTGATGGCATTAGAGATGAGGAAAAGAGGGAGATCCGTGTGGAATATAAACATGTCTTAAAATTATTTTTCCCATGCATCTTTGCACCTACAGTATAAAACTACAGCCAAAAAGCTGAGATGAAGACCGGTAAGACACTGGCTTTGTTAACCATGGTAGTTTCTCAACCTCCAAATTTAATATCACCTTTAAGYTTGTGTCTCCTGCTTCTGCGCATTGTGGGCCCAACAAGGGCAGGAGTAGCTGTCATTCCTGCAAGTGTAGCCCAGGCTCCAGTTCCTATCTTGGTGCATCTTCCTGGCCGGACCATTCCCCAGTTCCGTGTGCAGTCACAGATCCTGGGACACTCCCTGTCCCTTAGATGACTAAGACCTGTTGCTGCAGATTAGGCTGGCGGAGGAGCTGCTTTTGCAACTCCTTTCCTGTTCCATTTGCCCTGACCTAGACACACAGAAACCGTAGGGAGAGTCTGTCACGCTAAACTGCAGACTCCTTCCCTAGACTGGTTCTCTAACTAAAGGTGCTTTGGCGAAGCTTTTGCAGGTTGTGAAGTGACCTAAATCAATGGGATAATACACCGATATGGGTCAAACACCTACACAAGTGTTTCTTCCTCCAGCACCTCTGTGATGGCTTCATTCCCATAGAGACTGTAAATACTCCAGCGATCATGTTCGTTGCTGTAGTCATCCCCGCTGCACTCTTCATGTGTTCCTGTGGATCATCTGTTGATTTTACTGTCTGGATTGGGGTGTGGTGATTGGGGTGGGGAATTAAACAGCATCTAGGTATATTGAAACAAGAAAGTGGTTCCTGGGAATAGGGGTCAAGTATAAAAGGGAACTGTGGGAATACAGGAGTTGCTATAAGTGAGATCAGCTTCTCAGGGCTTTTGTTATATAGTACCTGAGCTTTCATCTCTGTATCTAGCCACGGGTTTGAGTATGAATTCCAAGGATAGGTCAGCATGGATATTTTGTAGGGTCAGTCAGTTATTTAGGTCCAAGTGATGGGTAAGAACCCAGGATAAGACTGAAATGTTTCTTGGTCAGTCGATTCCTGGTTGTAAGCRTCTTTCAAGAAGGCTAATAGGCCTTTGTGTGTCTCTGAAGTTTAAAAAAAAAAAAAGTTTGCTGCCTGTCACTGTGGAAAAGTCTGCCCATGTCTGCCCTACCCATTCCAAGCAATCCCTTAGTCTTCCCTCTTTTTAGCACATGTGACTGGAGAAACAATGAACCTTTTCTTTTTTTCTCTTCCCTCCCCCCACGGTTGTAGGTTACTTKCAGCAATGTCAAAGGACTTGTGGCTTAGCCAGCTAAACAGAACGTTCTAAACTGACCTGTAGAGTCACAGGGAGCAGGATTTTATTGTAATTTCTATTGCTATTGTTTCAACAGGTTCCCACAGCCAGCGTGACAATTGAAGGAGCTTCTGCCCTCAACCGTGTCCGCTGGGCCCAGGCTGGGAAGGAGGTGGCAGTTGGAGATTCAGAAGGCCGCATTTGGATCTATGATGTTGGAGAGGTACCTGTTTATTTGTTTATTTTGAGCCTTGATTCCTGGAGGGGATGACCTCTAAGGTTGAGAAAATACCATAGACATCATTATGGACGAATGGGACAAATGCAGGGAAGGTGCCAGATGACTTTCAGTGGAAACCCGATTGACTTTTGGGTTGCCAGCACTATGGTARTTGTAAAGTTACTTTGCAAAAGAGGTAACCAGTGAAAGTCACGTGAGGGAAGTCTGTTTCGAGTATGTTCAGTACTTCACAGCCATTTTTAATTCCTTTAAGAAGTGGTTCCTTGAGTACAGTTAGAAAAAAAGAGAGGAACATAAAGAAGACAATACACTTGCAAAATGAAGACGTGTTGCTCTGAAGTCAGTTCTGTAGGATTCATTTTTATATTTTTCTCCTTGACTTCATAAGTAGCTTGATGTTGCAGAGTTTTTCAGCATGACATGTAAAGAACAAACCTGCTCTTTTAATACCACTGAGCATGTGCAAAGATGTTTGCGGTRGGAAGTGAGAGGTGCCGTTCTGGAGGACTGTAGATCTATGAGTGATATAGGGAACGTGTAGGTGCTGAGAAATAGCAGGGTGGGTGTTCTGTGTCTAAGGCTGCTCGCAGTTCACTACATGCTATAAAAACCATCTGAACTGCATTGTGCTTGGCACTGGCGGAACCTGCCTCTTTGTGATRAATACAGCAAGAAGTGTTTGTTCTGTCAGCACTGTGGTTCCTTGGAACAGTTGAGGATGAATCTCTGAGCAGTCAGCTTTTATGTAGAGAATTTGTTTTCCATCATTATCTGTGATAGGATGCAGAGATAGCCATCTCTACACAGTAGGGAAACATTATAGAATACATACAGAATTATCTGTAACTCATATAAAGTGATTTTATGGCCTGTAGCAAAATTGCTTGTGCATGACTCACATTTTTTGGATTGCATTCACTTGTGCAGGAGTTGCCTTTCTTCACAAATGTKTGCTGAAACTTCTTGCTGTATTGTTAGCATAATTTCTAAATTGTGTAAGGTTATTACATTCAAATTTCCACTACAGCACTGGCAGGTCAGTCTGTTTTTATTTATTTTTCTTTATTTTTGCATGATTGTTCTGAAATGGTGGCTTTTCTGTTTTCCAAGTAATATAACAGGCTATGGAAATGTCTCTGATGACAACACAGTCTGATCTTGTCTGGGAGTCTAGACAGGCTGTGGAAGTGTCTCTTTTTGCATATCATACACCAAACCATTCACAGGGTTGTTTATCCCTGCAAGCTCATCAGGAGAAAATAGATTTAGTGTTCTCTGCAGAAGAAGTAATATTTAAGTTCTGCCCTTTTCACTGAATAATCAGAATGCAACTTGCAAAATGAGTCACAGTGATACACTCAGATCAAAAAGAAAGTCAGGCTTCTGTGACTTGAAAAAGAGTAGAGAGCCATTCAAAAGTAGCTGCTTGAGTGTGTCCGGATGAGCGTTACATAATGTGTTCTGCTGCGCGGGCCTCACAGGCCCAGCCTGCTCAGAGCCCCAGCCTCTCCAGCTCAGTCCTTACCTACTGCTGCAAATAGATCAATGCCCACCCATAGAGCGGCTGAGGTGGCACGGCCCATTTACAAACACACAGAATAAGTGAGGGACTCACGGGGTAKAGGAAAGAACTAAAGCAGTGGAGCAGTATTGACTTTTTTTTTTACCTCTACTTTTGACTTTTCTCATGACTGCTCCAAATATCTTTTTAGATTAGCTATAGAGTCATAACAAGTTGCTTCCATCATGAAAAGAGCTGGATAGATGTGTTGTTGCCCTACAATAAAGCACAGTATCTTTGAGCCTCACATTRGTGTATAAACAAATTTTCTTGCCTGTTTGAACAAGTGGAATTGATTCAATGAATTTTGGTCAGAGTAGAAAACATACTATGATATCAGATTGTTAAGGAAGATAACAAATCATGTAACTGATAGGACTTTTTAACCTTGTTATATTCACCACTCTTTTAAAGATCTACAGAATAGGAAAGTGCCCTTAATTTGGGGTAAAGAGAAAATATTATATGACCTAGGAGAAAACCAAGACATAGGGCCTAGTTTTGCATCCTTAGTGAAGGCAAGGAGTTTGAGATCAGGACTGTTTTTCTTCTGTAAGATTTTAGGATTTGGCCCTTTTCATTCTGACACATCACCAAGCTATGGTATCTATGAGCGATAGCAGAAACATAAAGAATATGACAAGAGTCCCTGACCAGGAAGTTAAAAATAATGGTGACATTTTCAGTTAGACTATGTAAYGTTATCTCCTAAGACCGTGTACTTTTACCTGTTTGATTTCAGCGTCGTGTCTGAAAATAACTGAACACATTTATTTTCACAGTGAGGGGTCTATTTTCCCCTCAATGCTTGTGCTTTATGCCCATTAGCATTAATGGGAGTTATACACACACTTCCAGGGGAGAAGAGACTTAGATAGTCCATATAGATGAGCTCTTGGAGATCAGTAACCACTAGTTTAAAGAACGTGAATTTAGGAAGAAAATAAATCTGTTTGTTTCTGTGTGATGTAGTCGTAGATCTATATCACTTATTCCCAGAATTTCACCCATCACTAGAAACGTGCTTTGCTCTCTGCGCAATCTAAATTTCCAAACCTTTTCTGTTCTTGTAGCTAAGTTAGATATTGTCATCATGGTGGTGTGCAGAATAGATCTTCTTATCCTCTGTGGTCTTAAGGCTTACTTACTGGGCAGCAAGTTTTCAATGTGGTAAAAATTGGTTTTAGCAGAGCATGGACCACTGGCAATAGATTTATTCACATGTCCAGGTGATTGATAGTTACACCTAACTACATGTCCCTCTTGCAGATATATTTTATAAAAAGCAGCTCCCATTGTGCTTGCTTCAGTGATGTTATGCGCCTGCCGCGCTCATAAATATTCTGTAACAACCACATTTGTTGCCTGCCTGGCTCATTTAGATTGCTCTTTGTGCCTTTACTTGTGAAAGAAGCAGCTTCTCTTCCCCCTTCCATTATTTCTTTTTTTCCATTAATCTCTTCTAAGGCATAATTTGTTTGCAGTTTGGGTAAATAGATAGAAACTGTAAATCAATGATTTATTATTTGATTGTGGTAAAAATATAAAGTTAAAATAAGTTTGCAGCACAGGATTGCAGCGGAGAGTTTGTAATCACAAGGAACTTGTTACTATATATTGTTTGTTAAACTAGTAACAGGACAAACTGTTGCATTTGTTTGGCAGTGTTTCACACAGTTGATTCTGGTCGTGCTTTTAAAGGATGACCTGCATGCCAGGTGAAACTGGAGAAAAATAAGGAAAGGTTTTTACCTAGAGCATCCAGAAAGGCTGGCTCAGCCCCTAAGCTTTGCCAATGAAAACAATTGCACGGGGAAAGTTTTGCACAGCTCTCATCCCTGTCCTCTCTTCTTTGCAGTGAAATCAGCATCGTATTTACATTTATATGACTTGCTTCATCAAAATGGCAAAATTTTTAGTGGCAGCACTTCCTAGTGAAGTGAAAAGCGTCAGTTCTAGTGGGGAAAATGACGACTTGGAGAATAGTAATCAATTTAGTTGTTGATTGGTATTATAAGAGAAGTTCAACTCTTGGGGTAGAGATCGAAGGTACTAGTCTTGTCTGACTGCTGTGTTTCCAAAGGGGGAACAGCCCATGAGAGCCTCGCTGGCATATTTGCTCCATGATGTGTGTTAATCCCGGGTCACAGTTGGACGTGCATGACCTGTGAGGGAGTAGCTGGCAACTGCCACGAGTGTGTGGGCAAAGTGATACAACAGGGAGTGGCTATAAAATAATTCCTTTTGATTTTGGCAGCATTTAACTGCTGCTCTGAGATTCTGAACTTTTGAGGCAAACAAAAATGCATATTCATGACCCACTCTCACATTTCAGCATGACTATAAGTCACTTATTTTTCTGAGTACAGTGGAGAAGGATTGATATTTTGTACACKTACCTTGAGATCCCTGTATTTCACTATAGATTTTCTATGCAAAACGTATCCAGTGTTAAAAACTGCTGTAGTCAAGAGGAGAGAAATACAAAGATAGATTTTCTGCTGTGCAGTTGTCTGAGTAGACTTTCTTGCAGGTGTTATTCCACCATCATAAAGCCATGGCTTAGTATGTACTGGGTTAGGAAAGGGAAGATCTGAGATGAGTTGTGACGACTCTTGGAACACAGATGAATGGCTCACACACACACACACACACACACACACACACACACACATATTATGAAAGTAAATTTGAGCAATAAAAAGGGTGATACTTAGAACAAGTTTTATTCAAAAGTCAAAGATCAAGTAAGATACAGTGGTTAAAACAATGCAGGCCTAACGTATAATCAAATGGATGGTGAGGCAGAGCCTGAGTTTCATGAATGATACTTTGGCTGTGGAGATTTGRGAGGATTTTAAAAGCTTGTTTTAACAAAGCAGAATCTCTTACTGGCTGCTGAAAAAATGTAAAGAACTAGGGAAATAGGGGCTTGATTGGTTTCCCTTCTGCCCCTTGTTTTATAATGTTGGGTCTTGAGAGACCTGTGAAAAAAAGAAGCGCGTGGATGACGAAAGGGAAGAAAGAAAAAGAGGAAAAAAAAAAAGGCATGACAGCACAGAAGGAACTCAGACTTTTTACTTTAATAACTGAAATTCTGAACAGAACAAACTCTTCATCCCTCATCATTTGAATTTTGACTGATACATTCACAAAGGGATTTTTGAAGTAGACTAAATAAGAATTCTCTAATGAAAAAAATGCACTGGTTTGAAATCAGTCAATTTAATTACTGTGTTTTATGAAGGCCATTACCCATTGCTGATTACTGGGGTGATAAAATCTTCAAGCTTTGGTAGCCTCCATAGGGGGTGAGCCGATATAAGTAGAGCAAAGTCCAGTCATTATCACCCTAAATACTTGTGTTTCTCATTACAATATTCATTACTTTAGGTTACTGTGAATGCTTTGAGGTCTTYATGTAAGCATGGGTTTATTTTTCTATGGAAAAACAATATTGTTGGTAAGTTAAAATGAAACATTTGAATACTTTTATGGTTTAAAGCAAGGCTTGGCTGTATTGGTACTGTAAATACCTGCACTTGTGCCTGTGAGTTACACGTACACACACCTATCGGTGACTGTGCCCGTGGCAGTGCAGCTGTAGTACTAGTCTGATGAGAAATTGGAAAGGATGGGAGTTGTCTAGTATTTCAAGTGGGTTTTGGAATGTAAATAGCCTTCATCAGAACAAACCAGAGCCCCTCACATGGCTCAGGTCTATTCTGTTACTCCTTATTCCTCCTAAAGAMAGCCCGTGGTAAAGGAGGGATCTGATCTGCAAGTGGGCGAAGCAAACCATGACATAACTGAAGTGCTTCCCCCTGACCTGTTGCTGGCGGCTGAAGCTGGTGTGTCTGCAGCACCAGGGCAGAGCAGTTCCCCTCCCGTGCTGCCTGTGTCATTGGCACTGTGCCCCTGGAGCTCTCTGCTGCCAAAGGGAGCTTGAAGAATATTCATCTGCGAAGCAAAACTAGATTATTAGAAAGAAGCTAAGGGACTTGGTGTTGAAGGCTGATCCTGAGAGGAATAAATACAATTCGTACATTTATAGATACAAAAGTACTCAGGACCAGAGAGGGAGTTAGAGACAGGGCTGTCCCAAAGACACATGGCTCCAAGCTGAGTCTGTATTACCTTAAGTCAAATATGAGAAGAATATTTTTAACATTCTAAAGACTCAAGTTTTAACATGAGTAGGAACAGTGGGGAAGAAATATTCTCTTTCCAGTCCAAGTGGAGCCTCTGAGCAGGATTTGTGATAGTGTGTGGTACTTTGCTGACCACAGTCATTTTCTTGTGTGGTGCCCTAATGTTCGTTCATTCTTAGTGAAAAGAGGTTTTCTTCTACTGGATAAATGAGTATGAAGTTGCACTTTCATTTTAGTACTGAAAGTTTAATAATCAAAATTAAATATGAAAGTAGCATTTTCAAAAGGTAAGTGGACATTAGTGGAAACAGAAAAGAGGGTTAAAGAATCATCCTGAATGTTCCCTTGACTCTTCATCCTTACCCTTCAGCTACTTATAATAAAACATGTCAGTAGTTCTTCAGAGATAATCTCCTACTAGCTCCCCAGAGACATCCATAGGATAAAAAGACATGAGATTCCACTATGAGACAAATATCTTCTATAAGAATTCCTCAGGTTCTCCTACAAAATAAAAAAGCTTAAGAAAACCAACCAATGAGCCAAAAAAAAAAAAAAAAAAAAAAAAAAAAGAAAGAAAAATCTGGCTCCGGTCCTTTTTATTCATTTGCACAGCACTTTTAAGGCTGACGTATGTTTCCTTTTTCCTTGCAAAGGCCCAGATTCTCCCCCTGCAGAGAGGATCAGAGGGAACAAGCCACATGTGACAGGAGTTAATCATGTAGCTTAATGCACTATTAGAAGGCGCTCAGATAACGAAGTGATGAGAGCGACAGAAGAGAAGCTGTAAGAGATCATTCCCTTTCCGCCCAGCAAAGCCTGCAGGAGAGGGGAGAGAGAGAGAGATGAGCAAGTAAGCGGCTTCCCGTAGATATTTGCTTGTGTTTTCCTGCAGAAAAGGGGAACAGTGCAGAGGATGAAGGAGAGAACAAAAGGCCAGCTGTGGATCTGATGCCCTCGTCCATCTCTTGGGTGCTCAGTGCATCCACACTGGCTTCCACAGCAGCTCCTCRGGTTCTGCTTCTCCTGAAAATCTGTGAAGAGGCTTAGAGGAAAGGATAATCTAGATTCAGACTTTAGAGGAYAGTTGTAGACGAGGTAGTGGAGACTGCGTGGATCTGGGATGCTTTGACCCACCAATCTCAATAATCAGTAGGGAAGAGAGTTTAAGTAAATGTGTGCTGACAGTTTTGTAGAGTATTTTAAATCATTAATTAGTCCATACGAGAATAAAATACTGCATCCGAAATGTTCTTTTCACCTTTTTTTTTCCTTCTGGTGTCAAAAGAAGTGCAACTGGAAAATGTTTATAGCTTTAAGTAACACAGAGTATGGAAGGGGAGAAATACCACCTGCAGAATTTAATTTTAACTCAGTTTGTTTGCAGCAGTTTGTAGATTTCATTGAAATTCATATACTATCATTGTGGTATTAAACACTTCTGAGAAAGGGGCTGTTTTGTATAATTAACGATCGTAGGATGCTTCTGTGGTTTCAACCTGTCACATCCAATAGTAGTTTTCATTTTGAGAATCCTTAATTATATTTTTAATATTTTATGGTTTGAAAAACAGTGTAACATGAAAAACTATTTCATTCATGGCTTGAAAATAGTTCTTTGACCAAAAATATCAGTTAAGGAAAACTCTGGCCCATAATACATCCTCCTATTCAGCTGCTAAAATTCCGTGTTCAGTGTTTAATTTAAATGTGAAATGTATCCTAGAGTGCCTAGTATGTGATGTGATGAAAAAGTGATTGAAAAGCCCAGCCTGAAAGGCAGAAACCCCAGCTATTTCATGGATAAGCTTCTGCAAATAATGGAATGAGTCCAGAGTCGCAGGGAGGGCAGCAAAGCTCATGCAAACCGAGGCCATTCAACAGCCCATTCCCTCACGTTGGTGAGAGTGACCATTTGCCAGCAGGGAGCCAGAAAGCAGCAGCAATGTCTTGGACGATTCCCGCTCGTCCTGGACGATTCCCGCTCGGGTAGGTTTCCTGGAGCGAGTCGTGGAACAGCCGTGGCTGATTTGGTTTAGAAAGGAAGCAAGCTAAGGAGAGACACAGTGATTTATTTCCTCCCCGAGGCAGTAGTCCCTTTATTCAGCTTGTCTTTTAGGGAGACGTTTTTCCCAGTCCATTACCRCACAGGTCTGAAACTCTGGTATTTCAAGTAAAAACGCCGGGGCAGTTCTCACAAGTCAAGGCAGTTGACAGTAAAAATCAAAGGATTTGAATAAATAATAGATGGGAGGTTCCCTGCACTTCCCTTCTAGTTTTGATCAATTGGCATTTGCAGGCTTTGTGCTGCAGGAGAGGCGTAGTTTGGTAGAGAAGGAATTCTTATGTAATCACCTAAAGCATTAAATGTCCAGAAATTCATGAAAAAAATACAGGCTTTTAATGATTCTGAGAAATGGGATCAAAGCCAGATCAAAATCCTCACAGAGGCTGGATGCCATGCAGCATCCTTCAGGCCTTACCTGTGAACCGGTGGTGCTGCAGAAGTGCCGAATCCAGAGGACCTGTGAGCCCTCTGCTACTTAAGGTGCCCTTTCTCTGAAGCACCACGGGCATGTGATGATCCTTTGCTGCTCACGTAGCTGGGGAAGGGACATAAAGTTTAATTGTCTTTCATTGCCAGAGGCCTAGTCAGGCCTATAGTCACTGCCACTGAAAGTGTCCCGGGAGGAGGTCCATAGGGGAGAACCGCAGTGGAGTGAGTGGTGAGAGCAGCCGGTGTCGGGTGGGTTGATCAAGCCTACGGTCTCTGCTCTTCTGGAGCAGATCAGAGCTCCCTYGAGCTAGGCTGGTGGTTGCCCCAGAAGCTGAAGGAGATCCCATTTGGTGCTGTGAGCCACGCACCTTTTCTGCAGGAACTGAAGGCAGCAGTGGGAGTTCTYACAGCTTAAAGTTAGTATGTTAAAAGTAAGAGATGGTCTAAGGAGGCAGAAGTAATCTAAAATTCACATTTCAGTCATCTCTTTCAAGAAGCCAGTGGTTACTGTTTTATTCACCATAGTGGAATACCTGTGTTATAGGTGGGTCTGTAGCATTGTCTACAAGTAAAGATGCTTTCCACTTCCTTGTTTTATTTTCCATGTGCCCTGTCAAGTTTTAATGCTTTCAGATGGAATTCTCTGTGATTGATGTTTGCATCCAGCACAAGTTTTGTGTGTTTTTTGTTTATTTCTTGAGAAAGACTGAAGACTATATCAATAACACAGTCAAATTAAAGGGGTTAACCTAAACTCTGACATTTCCTAGCTTTGGAGAGTGGGAGTAYATAGTCTGAATGTTCTCTGAACATGCGTTTGTGTGTGATGTGTGTATAACTTGCAGACTATCGGTTATCCTGCTCTCCTGGTAGCTTGGTACCAAGATGACTAGCAAATACACAGAGGTTTAAGTTCATAGAAGAATCGGTAGGTGTCCAAAAGTGTGGATTCATACGGATGCCTGTTGTATAGTCAGTCTTTGCATATTACATGTAAATTATTAAAATAACACCATTGTTGGTTTTGTATTCAAAACACAATTTACCATCATATACTTAACAATTTACAAATTAGCTACTGTTCTCCTTAGGAGAACGAGTCAAAGTTTCTTGAAAATATAGTCTGTTTCTGTTTGAGATCAAGCTTTTTTTTTTTTTTTTTTTTTCCATATAAGCGAGTGTTTTGTCGTCTTTTTGCTGTGGCAGCACTAGTTAAATCAGAGCCTGCTGGTGAATTGTGAAGAAGTAAATCACAACAGACATTAATCTAGATGAGGGCTAAGTAATTAACTTCATAGAAGGGTGGCATATACTATGTCTGTGACACTGGACTGACTGCTGTGCATAGAATAAACGCAGTATTTAGGCTGCCTATGGTATTCCACCCCTTCAATTAAGTAAACAAATATGTATAGAGCTACTCTGGAGTGTATCCTTCGTGGTCTAAACGCTGTATTTTATTAAAATCATCTGCATGCAGTATGTGGGGTTTGAGTTCCTGCCAGTGGTTTCATCCATTGTTAGCAGCGATGGGGGCTCTCCCAGGAGTTAAGTGCAGCGGGGCTGCAGTTATGTGGAAAGGGTGCTCTTGGTTACTCCGGTGGCCATTTCGCTGCATATTACCTCCCACTTTGTTTCCATCCATGTGTGTGGCATGGGGTGTTGCCTGGAAAAACATAGGCTTTTTCAGGAAAACAAAAAAAAATCCCTATAGGTGGAGGAGAATATCAAAGGCATTTTGTAATTGATTCTGTGGGACAAGGTCAGGGCTGGAAGAGGCGCATGGCTGCCTACTGTATGAGTATATATCACGGTGTTTAATATTTATATATGCATGTCTATTTTTACCTCCAAATCAGTCCTAAAAATCAGTGACAAAACATCTGTTGAGCTCCAGAGGATAGGATCTGTTTTTCAAGGAGAATTATATATTTTTAAAATTTATAATCTTTACAATCCTTACCTTGCAAGTGCTTGCCCTTACTCAGAGGATTAGGCCCCTTGTTTGCTCTGCTTTTTAGARAAGATCATTCCAAAGTGCTTTATGATCATTAAAATATTTTTCCCAAGTGTCATACGTGCGTTCAGGTGACGATCCATCATGCAAGTGTTTGCAGCAGATTGCTCTTCAACACAACACTTGATTTTAGAGGGTGTTCTGGGCAAGCCAGGTTGATAAAAATTCTACTTAGGGAAAATAGCTAAGCTAATATTCTCCCAAAACTACATTTATTTAGTGAGTCTATTAAACTGAAGGAATATAAAGATGATGATAAACCACACACACAAAGAACTTATTGCAAAGGCAGAGAGATTAGTTAACAAAGCTGTTTCAGCAACTTGATATGTTTTTTACAAACTCAGTCTGATTATTTTCTCATTTAATTAATTAGCTGATCATAGAATGCTTACCTGCTTTTTGGAAAAATTATAGTAGCAAGAAAATATTTTTTAAAAAAGAGATTGATTTTCATGTAGTGCTTGTTTTCTCTTRTTGGATACAAGACTATTTTGCAAAGGCTGGTGTATGGAAACGGAGACAAGTAAATAGATTGTCCAGAACTAGGCAAACCTTCATCCTTCATCCCCACTACCCCAGCAGGAACAAATCCAAGTGCAGCTAATAAAAGATTCACATTAATCCAAAACTTTCAGMTCTCAAGAACATGATGACTAGCTATAGAGTCCCACCATGTAACTGAGATCAGTTACTTGTAGACAAGATCTGCAGACAAGAAAAACAAGAAATAAAGTGTGACTGTTCCTATAGAGTGTGTCTGAGTGGTTTGCACTCATTTGTGAGTCAGGAACCACTATCACCCTTAAAGTGGATCTCGGACCACCATGCAGGCTCCTCTGTAAACTGCTAATTGAAAACACTGTGTGGCAAAGCAGTTCCCTGGACCAGCTGCAGACCACATACTTGGGCCTAGCAGATGGTTCCAAACTGTGGTATAACGGATCATTTTCAGATTCTCCTTTTACACCTGTGTTCATGGAATGTCAGTGTTGGAAGGGATTCGATTGTTCTGGCTGGAAAAATTTGTTCCTTAAGAGCTCGTCCCAGCCAGAGATGCTGTTTGGAAGTTTATCCCACCCCTCTTTCTGCTGTGAGCTCTAGACAAAGGCACAAACTGTAACTATTAGCTTGGCAACTGGGATTCCAAAACACTTTTGCCAGTGATCAGCACTGCAATTTATTGATGAATATTGCAGTGACGCATGAGTTTACCCATCCAGAGCAGACACGAAAAGCAGCTGCAGTGGGTTGGATGCAGACCCCCAGGCTCCCTTCTGGAGTATAGGAAAGTGGCTCCTGCAAAGCTGACACAGAAAGTGTTCCTTCTTTTCCCCTTCCTCCAAAGAGACCCAGAGAGGAGCTATGCTGGGACAGCCAGAGCATAATGGCGGCATAAGACTTGTCAGCTCTCATCCCAGAGATCGAGAAGCTCCAGGGAAGAGAAGGAGCCAGGAATAAACACTCTCAATCAATAGTTAATCTGGTGCAAAGTTGTGCTTGTTTGTTTGTTTGTTTGTTTTTAGTGAGGTATTCTAAGTTTTGATTAACTTGAGCTGGAACAATTTTGCCCCCCCCTTAAAAAAAAAAAAGAGATGAATGGGAGGAGAACATGCTGATAAACTTGAAAGACGTCTTGTTTCATCCTGTGGCTAGCTTCCTTTAAAAGGCATATTCTAAGCTTTTTTGTTGTTGTCTTGAAAAAAGGCAGTCTTATTTTTAAAATGTGCCTAAATTAAAAGAACAAATGTTACCAGAAGGGGTTAAGTGATGTGAAAATGAGAAGAAATTTAAGCTGATTTGTGCTTTCAGACAGTTTTTCTGTTGTTTTGCTTGCTTGGCCACTCCAGCACTGGCTGGCACATATGGCAGTGTTGAAAGTTGGCTGTAATTTTGAGCAGATCCTTTTCCTGAGTTCTGTATTACAAATTTAAGAGCAGTAACGTTCACTGAAGTCTCTAATGGTTCAATTTCTGTTGAAAMATAGGAAGTAGAATTTGCTTGTATGAGATATTGGTCAGCCTTCTGGCATATTGTAGAGAACCTTTGTAAAACGAGAGCATCTCTGCCTTGATGAGATGATGAAGGAGGCTGTTCCTGGTRAAACCAAGGTTTGCCCAGCTGTCTGTGACTGACTTGCACAGTAAGTCAGGGGGAGAACTGCTCTCATGCTCTTACCAAAACACACATGGCTCTTCTCCCTCCTTAGAGGTGGCATTCAGGGGAGCCTGTGTTTGTTCTTCAAGACCAGAAAAACATCGRATAATTGAAATGTCTGCTAGAATAATCACTCAGGAAACACAGAGAGGAGCCTCAGTTTCAAAACATGCAAAGACTCTGTGATAGTGATCTCCMGGTACATACACTTTGTCTTGTGTAGCTGGGACTGCTGAGTGGGCAGGGGATGGCTGGCCACCTCTAGCTGGGAGGAAGATCAGACCAAGCGGATGGGGAGAACACAGAATGAGTCAGGTTGAAAGGGACCTCTGGGGATTGTCTAGCCCAACCCCCTGATGAAACAGGATCACCTGGAGCATGTTGCACAGGATCGTGTCCARGGGGGTCTCCWGAGAAGGAGACTTCACAACTTACCTAGCCAACCTGTTTCACTGCTCTGTCACCCTCACAATCAGGTTTTTCCCAAAATTCAGATTGAATTTCTGTGCTTCARTTTGTGGCCMTTGCCTCCTCTGCTGTTGCTGGTCGTCACTGAAGAGTCTGGTCCCATCATGTTGACGCTCTCTCTTAAGGGATTTGTATGCACAGATGAGATCCCTTCGCAGCCTTCCCTTCTAAATGGGCCCATCTCTCAGCCTTCCCTCATAGGGGAGATGCTCCAGTCTCATCATCATCTTAACCTGTCACTGGACTCTTTCTGGTAGCTGCATGTCACTCTTGTCCTGAGGAGCCCAGAACTGCACCCAGTACTCCAGGTRTGGCCTCACCAGAGCTGAGCAGAGGGGCAAGATCCCCTCCCTCAACCTGCTGGCAATGCTCCTCTTGATGCAGCCAGGATCTGACTGGCCTTCTTGACTACAAGGCACATCGCTGGCCCATGGTCAGCATGTAGTCCACCTGGACTCCAGGTCACCCCCTGCCTGAGTTGGTGCCTGGGGTTATTCCCCACTAGGTGCAGGACCCTGCATTTGAGGTTCCCTCCATCATCTCTCTGACCTGTCCAGGTCTCTGCATGGCAGCACAGCCCTCTGGTGCATCAACCACTCCTCTCAGGTTGGTACCATCTGCAGACTTGCTGCGGGTGCGCGCCGACCCTTTATCCAGGCAATGAATAAGYTGAACAAGACTGGAYCCAGTAGATGTTTCTGGGGACAGTAYAAGCTACAGGCCCCCACCTCAACTTCGTACCACTTGATCACAGCCCTCTGAGCTCTGTCATTCAGGCAGTTCTCATCCACCTCCCTATCTGCTTGTCTAACCCACAGTTCATGAGCTTATTAGTGAGGATATAATGGGAGACAGTGTCAAAAGCCTTGCTGAAGTCAAGGTRGACACCATGCACCGCTCTGCCCTCATGTACCAGTGAGTCAAAAAGGCCATTAGATGGGTTAAGTGAGATTAAGTGGGTCAGGTTTGCCTAAGGGATCTCTAACCCAGTCCTCCCCAACCAAGTCGTCCTTGCACCAGGCTCTCTCTCCTGTCTCCCAGGGCCTGGGATTGCTGAGGGCTTAGCAATAGAGAGTGAAGCAAGTAAAGCAGGAACTTCCTTCTCGGTATCCTTCATCCCCAGTGCACCCTCCCCTCTCAGCCTAATCTTTTGCTGCCTGTGTCTCTGAAGAAGCCCTTCTTGTTCTCCTTAACATCTCTTGCCAGAGTTAATTCTAAATGGGCTGTGCTCTTCCTTGTTGTATCTCTTCATACCCTGACCTGTATATCTCTCTTTTTACCACATTCTACCCCTTCTTCCCAGCTTTTGCTCATAGGGATGCGCTGTCTTGAGCTTGGAGGAAGTGCTGCTTGACTGTGTAGCAGCTCTCTGGCCCCCTGCCTGCTAGGGCCCCAATCCATGGGGTCCCTCCCTCTTCAGTCGGAGGGGCCAGGGTTGGCTCTTGTGCAGTGTGGGCTGCTGCTGCTGGCTGCCCCCTCGGTGCGGGGGCTGCCTGAGGTGCTGCCCAGCAGCACTGCCTGCAGCCACCCGCCCATCCTGAGCCCCCGCATGGCCCTGAGCCCCGCCAGGCACCACCACGTACCCACGGGGCCTCAAGGCTCCTTATGGCCCACATGGCGAGCTCTTACAACTACTCCTTTTACAGTTACCAAGTGCCTCTGCAAGGATGCTCTCAGAGACGTGGTTTGGGGGGGAATACTCTAAAAAAGTGATAGCGATCTGAACAAAACTTTGAGAAATGAAAGACTCTAGTTGYCCTGAATATCTTCACCCAGCTGAAACTGTAGTTATCATTTTAACCTCCTGATAATATGTTAACATGGTAACATCTGTCCTGAATTCTCCCTTATGTAAGCAGCTGAGCACAAGTGCAGGAGGACCAGCAGGTTTATTTGGATGTGTGAACTCATGGCCATGTCTTCCAGGCCATAGGCCTCCAGCTTAAACCCATGATATTCTTCAAGCCAGACAGAAGGTAAAATATCYGTCTTTCTTACAACAACTTACCAGACCAGGGTTGGCAAAATTCATCATACTGCTGTAATAATGCTGKTTTTTCCTCATTACAAATACTGTCTGACCCAGTGGAAACATAACCTGATGGCGTTCGGATTAAGGCAGARTGAGYAATTCAGGCAGTGAATCAGCTGCAGGTAGGGCTGGTGCTCCCTGGGAGGGATCAAAGGAGAGCACCTGATAACATTCATGTGCTTCTGCTTTTTACTGTCAGTTTGTTCAAATAACCTTATGACCCAAACGTATTAAGTGAACATTTCCACTCTGGACTGTTGGCTGTCTACGAGGGGTGCATTGAGCTGCTGGGAGAGGGCAGGAAAACGGCCAGGGTGGCAGGTGAGTGAGGAGCCCCCCACCAGCTCGGGCCCCTGCCCTCATGAACACAGAAGAGCTGGTGAGAAGGTTCGTGGAGAGCCTCGGGCCTCCAGCATTTCCATGGGAAGTATCCCCAGGCAGTTTTGYTTTGTAACTCTTGTGGTTGAATATCAGACTCTGCACGAAATAATGTGGGGGAATAAAAGTCAGTTTTGTCCTCGACTTCCCTCTAGCCAAGACTTCCCTCCTCGTCCCTAAGGAATTTACATTGGAGAGACTTTTTCTGCTAACAGTCAGTTAGCAGGATTGGCCTCTGGTTGAAAACAACATGCAGTAAATGAGATTAAATGAAGTAAAATAAGACAAAGTTTAAAATAATTAGATTGCATGTGAACACACTGTGCTAAATGTATCCATTCCAGTCATTAATTGTTTTATGTAGAAAGTCATTTAAAAGGCCCAAGTCCTGCAAACACTGTCAGTTAAGTGTGATGCATATGTCCTGCTGCAGGAAAAATCTTCAAGCTTGGGATCTAAAGTTGTTTTAATAGTCTGGCCTTTGTATTTATTTGTCTGTGGCCATGCTAGGAAGAAGAGGGAATTAAATGATCTCAGTGTAAAAGATTTAGGTTTTTTGGGKTTTTTTAACATTAGGATGGCATAGTGTCTTCTTGAGCCACTCAATGCAGTGTGATGCCGTTTAAGGCCTTTCACCAGCCAAGCAGTATGGTTTTATTAATTGCATAAGTGCTTTGCCTTGGATAGCGTTCCACTTTCATGATTTTACTGCTTTAAATAAGTCAGACTCAGGTCGTGTTTTCATTCAGCAGTTGTTAGCTGAATGTGACAGTGCCATACATACCACAAGAGACTGTCTCTCAGGATGGCCACAGCAGCAGTATCAGTGAATTTGCCACGTAGATGTGTTTTCCTCATGTGTGGCCGCAGGTCCCTTCACCCAGTGGGCAGCTACTCAGGCAGGTGTGTGGCTGGGACCAAGGTTGTGCTCTCCTGCATTTGGTTTCACAACTAGTTCAGCTCACAGCTCTGTTTCTAAGAACATTCTTTTCAAATAAAAGTGCTCTGTGTATATGTGCACAAGAGGCTCATGCAAGAGGCTCATTTATTCCTGAAACTCTCTATTCCTGAAAGAAGGCAGAGAGAAAGATGCAGAGCGAGGAAGAAGGAAAGGGCAGAATCCAGGCACAAGAGTTAAGAATGGACACATTAGTAAGGGCTGAGAGAGCATCACACAGATTGTATTYCTCCACCTGTASCCTCAGTACATRTYGAGCCTGATTACATTACTCAGTATTTCAACAGGTGAAAAACTTGCTGTAAACCATCTTTCCTGATGTAAGTAAATTGCCGGTGTATGCTCTCTGCAAGGGGAACTTTTAAACACATACTGTATTCTCCAAAATACTGAATGCAGAGACAAAGCCAGACATGCAAGGGCTGAGCAAACTGATCCCCTCCACTGAGATGTGGAGACAGTTAGGTTCAGCATTGCAAACACCTTCCTGCATGAGTAACGTGAAGCTTGCCGCACTGGAGCTGGGATGCTCTACCACGCAGATAGCACTAGTCCAAGAYGCAAGTTCCTGCCCAGGTGGGGCTTACTAGTTCCCACAATGCATGTTTTTCTCAAGTCTGAGCTGAGGGGGTTCCMTGTGCTCCAGTGCTGTGTCCCACCTGCCTCCCATCCCCGGGTCSTCTGCTAGTGCCCCGTGAGCACACGCAGCGTGCTGTTTGCCTGCCTTCCCTGGTGGTGGTGATGAGGAGTGAGCCCATAGGGGCTGCATGTGGGCACCGCAGGCTGGGCTGGCCGTGGCCGTGGCCCTTTTGTCGATGTGTCCTTGTGCTGCTGTGCACAGCAGTTTGCTGCATGCCCTGCTCCCCCTTTACAGAGAGTTGCCTTCTTCAGTACCAAGCACTGCATAGTGTCCTTAAACACTCCTTCTTTCCATACTATATCCCGGACATGACCACAGGGCTTTAGGATAGCAGTAAAAACATTTTTTTCATAGCTAATCTGGATACTTGTCGCCATTTTCTGGAATTTGAATTGATGAACGTGTACCGTGAGAATACTGCCTGGATCTTTTCATAATTGTCTCAATTCCAGTTTGAATTATCTTCCAGAGATTGCAGTGCTGGATCCAGCTGAAAATGACTGCAGTTTCATTTTGCMGTATCACTAAAGCATTTATTTTTCTGGAAGTTTAGCTGTTTAGATTACATGTTCATCTTGCAGCCTAATGTTCAACAGCTCTTTATTAGAAACATYAATGGTATTAAATGGAAATGGATCTTGCATGCTGATTTCAAAAATCAGGCCAGTAATGCAGTATCCACTTGGCATAACATTTCCATTAGAATGCACTTCTTGTAATTGTAAATTCCTTAACATAGAGGAGGGTAACTAAAATAACACAATATATTTATTTTACTATTAAGAACTTTAATGAAYTTCAGGAAAATACTCTCAATACATGGCCCTAAAGCCTCCGTTGCCTTACGCACAGTGACCTCAGTCCTAAAAACAATTAGCGYGGGCCCGGCCTCGCTGCCTTCAGAGTTAGACCTCAGTGTGTGTTCACA
Source organism: Eudromia elegans (assembly GCA_003342815.1). Lineage (NCBI taxonomy): Eukaryota > Metazoa > Chordata > Aves > Tinamiformes > Tinamidae > Eudromia > Eudromia elegans. The sequence continues at coordinate 1,157,595 of PTEX01000200.1, read as the reverse complement.
GAGGTGAGGCCTCGCCTCCGCCGGCAGAACCTGGGCCGCCATACCAAGGGGGCGGGGGGAGCTTTTCTCCCTGTGCCGGCTGGGAAAGCGCCTTGCAGCCCGTGTGGAGCGGGAGGCCGCCTGCGCGAGGCTGGTGCCTCCACGTGTGTGAGGCCGGTGCCCCCATCCCACCTCTTGTGCCCCGGGGGTCACCGTGCTGCAGGCGGCAGCCCCGGCGCGGGCGCTCAGTGCCCTGTGGCTCTTCCCGCAGCTCGCCGTGCCGCACAATGACGAGTGGAGCCGCTTCGCCCGCACGCTGGTGGAGATCCGCGCCAACCGGGCCGACAGCGAGGAGGACGGCGCTGCGGAGCTGCCCGCCTAGGGGCGCCCACCCTGCGCCGAGGAGCCTGGCCGCGCTGCGCGTTGCTGCGTGGAGCGTCACGAAGGAGGGACAAATCAAAGCTCCGTGCGTTAGATGTTGCCTTTTAACTACTTAGTAGCTGTATTTAATAGCTAGGAGCCCCTGGTTAAGCTTGTGCTCACGTTGCCCCCGTGGCGTAGCCCCGTTGAATCCGTATGAAGYCAGAGATGATTGTGTGCAGATGTCATGTGCTTCACTGTATGGGCCTGGGCCAAAGACCTCAGATGTGGTGTTTCACATGGTGACTTACATTATGAATGGATGTACTATACGGACGTTGCTGCTCCTTATTTATTGCGGTGTGCTGCATGGAACATATTTATTTGGAAGCATTAAAATAAACAAATGATCCTAGAGCATGTGCCTAACGAGAGACYTGCAGTGTGTGTGTGCTGCCGTGGAGGCCACGGTAGAGCCCGCGTCGCAATTCCTGTCCATGGGTTGTGCCGAACGTGTAAGGTCTGTAACGGTTGGCTGGAGTGGGTGGAATGACTTTCCTTTGGGTTTGTTTTAATGCCTGTTATTTCTAGGCACTTMAACGATATTTCAAGTACAGTCAGTCGCTGATCCTCGTCATGCAAGTTAACACTAACAGTCTGACAAAGGGTTGTGGTTCCTGCGTACGACACGAGTGCTGCCAATAAAATGCATCCTCCAGCCCGCTCTGTGCAGTGTGGTCGATCCCTCCCTCCTTGCCCGCGGAGCTCCGTGTGGTCCTTACCCGTCACGGGCACGGGGAAAACGTGGCCCCCCGGCCTGCRCAGGGCAGGCGGCTGTGGGTAGGTGACACCCCCAGGGAGTCCCTGCCTGGTCAGCGATGGCCCCGCTGCGCCAAGTCCTGCTCCGGGTGTTASGCGAGTGGAGACGACCCCCGTTGGCAGCCGTGTGTTCAGCTGGCACGGCGGCGGTCACGCACGGGCTGAAGCGCTGGGGAGGCCGCGCCTCGGACACTGCGCCCGGGGTGGGCCCCTCACTGCCAGAGCGACACCGAGGGCCTGAGCGAGGCAAAGGAGGGACCAGCGACGCTGGTGGAGGAAGGGCTGGAGTGGAGCCCTCACGAGGAGAGGCTGAGGGAGCTGGGGTTGTGTAGCCCGGAGGGGAGGAGGCCCCGGGGAGAGCGTAGCTCTGTACAGCTACCTGAAARGAGGCTGTGGGGAGGCGGGGGTCCGGCTCCACAATAACTGCAGAGGGGACAAGAGGACATGGCCTCAAGCTGCACTGGGGGCTGCTCAGGTGAGATGTTAGGAAGAATCTCTCCACAGAAAGAGTAGCCAAGCACTGGAAGAGGCTGCCAGGGAAGTGGAGGAGTGCCTGTCCCTGGCAGAGCTCAAGGAACGTGTAGATGAGGCRCCTAGGGATGTGGGCTAGCAGGGATGGTGGTGATGGGTTTATGGTTGGACTCAGTGATCACAAAGGTCTCTTCCAGCCATAATGATTCCATGATTCTATKATAAGGCCTCTGCAAAGCGGCTTGAGAGAGATATTMGGGAAGGGGACAAGGGAATGTCCTTGAACAGAACTGCCCTGAAGGCTGAGGCAAATACTGGGGTCCGCCTGAGCTCAGCCTTGCTGAGGAGGAACGGCGCTGAGCGCTGAYCTTGGTGGCAGGGCCGCTAGTTACGCTAGCGTCACAAATCCCAGCGCAGGGATGTGTGTTCACCTGCCAGGTTCTCCCTGCCCCGTGGCACAAGTGACTTGTAAAACAATTGAGCCACCTCAGGAGACCCTCAGAATTTGCTGCAGAGCACAAGCGAAATGACCAAAGCCCTTCCCCCAGCACAACCCAAAGGGAGGGTCCCAAAGAGGAGATGAGAGCCCGTCCTCCAAAGGCCTTTGCTTTCTCCTTTCCACCGTGTGTGTGGGGCACGCGCAGGGAGCAGGGAAGGGCCTCAGCCTTCTGGAAGGGGCCGGGGTTGCAGGCACAGCGCAGACGCTCGGCAGGACTGTTGCTGTAGACCCCTGGCTGTGCCATGCTGAGCTCCTTCGGGGTCCCGGCAGCCTTTCCCTCCGTGGCTGAACGCACCGCTCCACCTCACTAGCTTTACAAACCGGTTAGGCCAGGAAGCCCCTCAGGATCTGCCCAGGGGGAACTAGACGTAGAACATCAAACAACAACTAACCTCTCCAGGCCCTTTTGCCTGTGAGCGCCCAGAGACCGGGAGGAAGAGCAGAAACGCTCCATGTGTGAGCGCTGCTGCCCATGGGTCAAGAATGGGGTTGAAACCAGCCCTTGCTCTGCTTTGGGCCATCAGACCTGAACCTGCTTTGAAGAGAAAAGTGTTCAGTCAGCACCCAGAGTGAGCATTGTAACCCAACGGGCAAGACCCCGCGCAGGGGGGAGCTGCAGCGGGGACAGGAAGGCCAGGGACGCGGAGCAGRGTCGGGCTGGGAATGTGAGGGAGGGCAGGAGCGAGGGTGGTGGGGGACATGGGGACACACACRGAGCTGACTGCCCTGCTTGGAGAGCAGAGTCTTCATCAGCTCCGGGGCCCAAGGCACCAGCGACACAAGGACACGGCAGGAAGATGGGGTGGTCGGAGGCTCTGACTGTGAGAGGAGCTGTGGGATGGAGGGCACAGCAGGGAGCCCTGGCAGGTGGCCCTGGGGACAGGAGCACCAGGCACTGGCTGCAAGGGGCCGCCGGGCGGTGCCACCCTGCGGCCTGAGCTCAGGTCTGGATGATATTGACGCGGTGACGCCCCGGGCTGGCACCCTGGGCACCCGCTGGCAGGGCACGTGGTCAGGCAGAGCGTCTCCACGCTGGGCCCAGAGCCACAGCCACGCGGGAGCGCAGCGCCCYGCCCGCCGCCTCAGACAGCATGTCCATAACGGCACCCGGAGCAAGTGCAGCGACCGACAAATGTATGGGTACACCGTGTACATACATATATATAAATATATATACATTGTGGAGCCTACGGGAGGGGCATTCCCGAGCAAAGCGCCCCTCCTCAGAAGGATGCGGAGCAGTTTGGTTGGTTTGGTATTTTTAGCAGATTTAGAGGAACCTGCCTGAGTTATTTTTGACGCCCGTGGAATGTTTGCTCCCGGACGCCTCCCTGCAGACTGCCCATACTAAAGCAGCTAAAGCCCAACCCTGCCTCAGGAGCCCCCTCAGGACAGGGGTGGTGCCCGCACTGCCCCCTCCACGCTGCCAGGTTCGGATCCAGTGCGTGACCATCTCCTCCTTTTCTCTGCCAGGTCTCAGGTGACTGGGCTGCAAAAGCAAGCGAGGTTACGTCTTGTCCAGGCCCTTCACTCTTTGCTTAACTCCCAAAAGTGGCCAGGACAAGCAGCGTCCTCGGGGCGCCCTTCAGCACGTGAGGCAGCCTCACGGCTCCGTGGCCCCTCAGTGTCCCCGAGTGGGAATGCTGCGTCCCCTGGGCAGCTGAGCTGCAGGAGCCTTCCCGGAGCTCCTGCTCCTCCACATCTTTTCTGGCAGGCTAAACGAGGACAAAAGTCTCCGCGTGCAGCACGGGCAGCTCCCAGCGATCCAGTTTTGCGCCCAGCCACCTTCCTTGAGCACTGCAAGGGGCAGGGGCCTTCCCGCTCCAGGGAGCGAGGCAGCCTCGCTGCGGGGAGCCCCGGCCTGTGCGTGCCGCGGCCCTGTGCCCTGTGTGAGGCTCCCYGGCCCTGGGGACCCGCTTCACCCCCGGCCTCCCGGGAACACGGCGCTGTCCCGACATGGGCGCCCGCTCAGCCCGAGCACGCCGTGCACAGAGGCCCAAACATGAATGCTGCACAGCGACTCCCGCTCTGGTATTTCCACAGTTACAACACACACCRCGCTGGCAGGCACTAACCACCTCTTCTGCAGGGGACCTGCAGCTGCCTAGTGCCGCCGTTTGCAGTCAGCCTCTAAACCTTCCATAAACACCCAATTCATCCGCGTCTTGTGCACCAACACAGCAGACACCCAGCGGGGACTTAAACTGACCAGGTGCTTCAACCTTACAATGACTTAACCAACAGGAGGAAAGGAAAGGGCCAAATTGCCCAAAGCTGCTTTCTGGCTGGTGGTTTTTTTTTTTTTTTTTTGAGTAGCATCTACTTCAAAGCATCCCTTTTCTACAGAGCGGCATACAGATAAATCGGTGCTGAAGCTGGAGGTGAAACTTTACAGTCTATCTACCCAAACATTCCCTTGATCTTACACCTAACCCTATGTTGATCAAAACCCGTGGTGTGCTCTGCCCTCTCCAGTACAGAATACCAGGTGTGCATCTCTCTCGGAAAGGTTTATTTCTATCTGCATAAATACATAGTTTTCTAAACACTCTGCAAGGCACCAAAAAAATAAGGAAAATCTTTTGTTTTAAAGTGTTTTAATCTCTTTTGACTCAATGAAGTAAATAAGAATCTGAAACCATCTATTTGCCAATTACAAGCCAGCAGTTAAGGCAGGTACCATTGATACAGTGCATGAATTTTCTATTGCAGTTATTTAAACAAGCAGCGTTTTACTAGAAGTGCATATACAAACAGAACTCCAAATACCAGCAACCCAAGAGAGGCACCCAGTTAGGAAACTTCCTTGTATGTGTAATAGAATGCCAAAAGTTCTGCCATAAAGTGCAAAGACTATGGACAATAACACTTTCTTTTGAGCATTTTGATACCAGTAACATAATACAACGGCTAAACATTTATAAATGTGGTTTCCATTACAAAAACATGTTCCACATAAAAGCTTCATAATACAATCCAGAAACAGAACTTGTGCGTGTACATGTTTAAAAACTCGAAGCTGTCCTGGCAGACCTAGGTACCGGGCATACATTTGCTGACCTCCACAGACACGCGCCAAGTTTATAACCAATTTACATGGACAGTCAAAATCGTTCTGCTCGGAGCACCGTGATTTCCACTGAGTTTTCCATCTGAGTGACGACGTGTGACATCCGCTCTGGTAATCTGCAACCAGCCACTGCCTGCAGGATGATCCGGTTCACAGCTCTCACCCAACCCGCCCCAATAAACGGAACCTAAAATTAGTGTCTTCCCAACACAAGCACATGTCAGATGTGGACAAATACATTCATGGTCCCAAACTTAAAACAACTGGTAAGAATTTCACAGTGATCTGGTTAAGGAAGCACAAAGACAAATGATTACATTTAAGATGAAAATTGCCTTAAAACTCAAATGAAGCTAAACTGCTTTATGATGAGAAGCTAAAGGAACAAAGTATTAACCAATTAGAAAAGTGGCTCTTTCCCAACTAATAACAAAAATCCTACAGCAATTATCTCAGGGTCCTACTGCTGCAGCAGCCTTTGAGGTAGGTGGCGATGGCTTAAACCGAGGTAGGTAAAGTCCAAACTTGTTTTCTATCCCTGCAAAAGTGGCGACTGCCAATTTATAACCACCGACATGGTCAGGGTTAGGAGCAGGGAGTGTGATCCTAGATTTGGGAACAGGCTCTGATCCAGCTGGTTTGCTGTAAAACAAAAACAGTAATAATAAGTTAATCTCTGTAGCATAAAACCAGAATTCAAAAAAATCCTCTCCACAAAATATTCAGGATGAGACATCTGAGGGCATCTCACTTTAAGTAACTAGATCAAATGCTCCAATTCCAAAATGCCCCAGGGAAGTCAGCCGCCTTCATGCCGCTGGTGGAACAGAGATGACACACTTAGTATATGAACCCCTTCTGCAGGGGGGGAGCTGAGGTTCACAACCTCCTGCTACGGGGAACCACCAGCCCAGGAACGAGGCCGAGCTAAGCACACTCTGGGGTGCCTTCCAACGTGCTGACCCTGGCACGCTGGGGTAAATCAGTGAGACTCACACCCACCTGTATCATCCACGTTCAGCTCAGCAACCAGGGCAGAGTGCCATCAACAAAACATGGGCAGTCAACAGCGAATCRGTCCAGCGCTTTCTGAGGGACGTTTTCCTAACGCTACCATCTCAGCTCTGCTGGGGCAGCCCCATCTCCCTGCCCCGCTCACAACACCAGACATGCTCAATCTCCAGGACTATCGCAGCCCCTCTGCAGCTACRTGCCCACCCCAAGCCTGGCCCCTGAGCGTCTCTGCTGGTGCTAACGCAGGTCCCCCCGCCAGGGCCGTGCTGAGGAACCCGGCYGGGTCTCGCGGGGGCAGCTCCCCTGCGCGGCGCGGGCAGCAAGCCCCGTGGCAGGTGGCYCTGGGCACCCCGTACTCACACTCCCCCGAAGTCCACGTAGAACCAGCGCTGCAGCAGCTCGTAGGTCACCAGGGTGACGCCGAACTGGGGCGAGGAGCGGAACACGCGAGCTTGAAAGGAAAGAGAAGATCTCGTGAGAGGCAGGAGAGGCCCGGCCACGCGTCGCGCGGTGCCACACGGCGCTGCACCCACCTCCAGCCCCTTTCCAGAGCGCCTTGGGGCCCTCCTCGCGCAGGATCTTGGCGAAGCAGTCCACGACGCCGCTGTACGTGGTCTGCCCGGCGCGGGCCGCCACCTGCAGCCGCGTCTTGATGACGTCCGCGGGGGTGACGAGCGAGGCGGCGGGCATACCTGCGGCAGTGAGAGCGCCATGTCAGCGCTGCGCGGCACCACGCGGCACCGCGTGGAGCGCAGCCCTGCCACAGCAAGGCTGAGGACAYGGCTTGCAGCCCTGGTGGCCGCTGCACAAGATCCACTTTCACCCTGGCAGATAATCAGGCTGAAGCGTCAAAGAGCAAACTGCCCGTGGACGGGACCTCTGAAGTCATCCCTGTCCTAAACGAGGTGGCCCAGGTTCAGGAAAATAGAAAAGGAAAAGAAAAAGGAATAGAAAAGCATCGAGCCTGCACCCACAAGACGCCGTCTCTGGTGGTTTCGTTACTTTTCCATTCGGCATCTGTTCCAAACCAGCGCGGTTGGACGCAGATGCCCAAATCTCCGCTGCTGTTTTTCAGGCTCAATAACCCCGCAGCAGCTCCAGCGCGGTCTGGCCGCTGGCAGCAGCCGGCCCTGCTGCCCGTCCCGGCGGCTCGCCCGCCCCGTGCACGCACTGCCTCTCCCAGCGCAGCCCTCACAGAGGTTCCTGCTCCAGGCACRCACAAATTCCTTTCCGCTTACGCTCACCCGCTCCACGATACGGCTGCAGCACTAAATTCCAAGTGGGACTTTTGTCCTTCAAAAGCCAACTGGRGTTTTCAAGGAAAACCAGAGGACATACTTAGAAATGATTCTGCTTACTACCCACTGACTTCCACCTCCTTATTTGGTGTTCCTCATTACTGGGAATATTTTGCATTTAAAGAATTTTTAATGTCTGTTTTTAGGAGTTATTTATTCAGCACAAAAGACTTACAGACAAATAAAGCCTTACAGGTCGCTGCCCTGAGGAGCTCACAATCGGAGTAAGACAAATAACGCAGCAGGAGCTGACAGCAAGGAAGAGGACTGGGGAGAGGAGAAGGAAGCTCATGGATGTGATTGGCAGATGCAGGAAATTAAGGAGAGATCCTGGAGTTGGCAAGGAAGAGGACTGGGGAGAGGAGAAGGAAGCTCATGGATGTGATTGGCAGATGCAGGAAATTAAGGAGAGATCCTGGAGTTGATACGAGAATCATCTCCTTGGAAAAGGCTGTGGCACAACAGGTTGAGACACCGGGGGAACAGCAAACACTAAGAGCAGATCAAAACAGAMGACAGGCAAATTTTTGTTGCATGTGTACTCCTAGCAAAAATGAAAAAAGGCCGGCAATATCCACTGGGGAAAAGCGCAAAGCGCAGGTGAGCCCRTCAGCAGGGCCAGCTGGAACATCCCCGTGCTCGAGCTCTGCCGGGCCGCAGGAGCTTGCCGGCATTGCTGGAAAGAGGCCTGGGCGTCGGAGGAGCTGGCGAGATCCCAGCCAAAGCAGAGAGCTCCAGCGCGCAGCCCTGCCACCAGCAGGCACCGCTCGCAGCCCCGGCACTGCCCGAGACGTGGGGGTCTCCTATCCTGCCCTTGACTTTCTTGGGGCAAAACACGGAGCTCATACACATGCCCCCATCCATCACACTTGTACCTAATAAAACAAACACCTTGTTTTTGTAAAAAGTTTGATGAATGTTGTATCTTTAATACTGTAATTTGCTCATGAGAGTTCACTTAGACTGGAATTCACAGGAAACCCTGCATAAAATTCACATTATASCCAGTTTGGTAAGTCGTATCAGCAGCAATAAAGACTGCTTCTGTGCCTGAACTTCAAAGAGGCAGTTATCTCAGTCTGCAATCATCTGACAATGGCTAGAGAGAGAAAAATAGGAAAATCTAAGAAATGACTTGGCTTAAAAATGCCAGCTTATGTTTCAAGTCTGTAAATATGATCTAAAGTTCAAAAATGGTTTTGTCCCAATAAAATGGGTGAGAAACTGGCTGGATCTAAGCTCCTACTGGGGAGCTTAGAGGTTGGCTCTGTTTTGGGATGGGGGTGAACAGGTGATTTGCTAAGCTGCTTTTCCTCTGGCCTGTGAGCACGCGCGTATGGAGCCAAGCCGAAGGGCTGAAGCTACATGCTTCAACAAGACAGCGACGTTTTAAACCCATCTGCCCAGTCAYGCCTCAGCTCCACCTGACACGCAGAGAGACCCACGTGCTGAGGATAAAAAGTCTCCGCTCTCCAGGAGACACAAGGTCCGTTTGTTCCCCAAGGGAACGCCAGACCCTCGGCCCCAGCAGGAAAGCGGCTCTCGAGGCGCCTGGGGCTCCGTGCCAGGGACAGACTAAGCAGCAGGCACAAGGCAAACACAGGCTACAAAGCGCATCCGCATCGTCTCCCTTCYGTTTTGACACGCTCAAATGCATCCATGAAAACCAGCAGCTTAGAGCACACGAGACAACTGGCAACACCGTTTGCTCTCTTCTGTGCCAAGTAAGGCACCCAAATCCAGGCTGGTGATGCCTTCCCAGAGTGACTTCCAACGAAACACAGCCCATGCAGCCTTTCTACACAGAACACAGCAAGCCTGTCCCAAGCCCTTTACACTGCTACCATTTGAYATAACCATGGGTTCAGCTTCACTTCTGCATTGCATCTTTTATCTTAAAAATGTTCAGCAAAAGCCTACAGCTAAAGCTGTCTTGTTTAATGAAAGAAAGAAAGAAAAAGAGGACAATATCCAAGGAAGAAAGTACGAAGTCAAATTATGAAGTCAGTCCCATTCAACTGCATGGGATACTGTCAACAGTAAGCAGATTTTGTCATTTTGTCAGTCTGTTCACAGTGCGTTCAGAGAGCTATACTGCTAGCAAAGCTTTTGGGTGCCATATACCAGAATTCAAGATTCCTATGATCATAAAGAATTTCAAGAATTCAGTGATTTTATTTAAAAAACACTTTTTGCCAGTCAGCCAATCAAAGCAAAGCAAGAGAACAGCACGGTAACTCCATAAGGAAAAACGATACGTAATGACAAAACATTAAAACCTAATCTTTCTCTTCCCTTTTCCTCCTGAACTCTATGAAGATATCAGGAACTTACAGCACCTTTCACATTAGCTCATGTTGCAGCATAACCAYGGAACTTGCTGATATTTGGGCACAAGGTTGCAAAATAGGCATGAATCTTTTCACAAGCTCTTATAACCAGAGCTACAGTGCTGCAGGTGCAATGCAATGCAAGCCAGGGGAAATTTGGGCACTTACCAGCTATTGAGCCAGCCAACAGCAAATATCCAGGGCTAATCCTCCCATCCTCGTTTGCAAAGGAAGACTTCAAATGAGCGTAGCAGGGGAAGTAAATGGCAGAGAAGGGGATGTCACGCAGAAAACACGCCTTAGCACCCTGTTTTAAGGAAAGAGAACAAGTCTTGAGACTAAACAGATTTACCATCGTGAATGATGAACATCACAGAACAAATGATGAACATCACAGAACAACACAACTTCATATTTTCTTTTGCTGCAGAGGGTTAATACAAAAAAAGAGCAATTTCTCCTCTTAAAATTTTGAGAGACACGTGTATTTCAGTCTGCTGAGGAATGTGTGTATTGTTTCGTGGTTCAATAAGTTCTATCACTGTATTTATCTTGTCTACTTGTTCTCCCTCAATCCCCAACACTGTAGTTATTTGCTGGCAATAGAGAAAATGTGGCGTGTTGGCGTAAGCTCTGATAACACTTCTACAAATTGTAAATAGTTGACATTTTAGCCAAGCAACTGTGCAAGAGGTTTAGGATACGTCTGAAGAAGATTGAGTAACAGGACAGGTCTGTCCCTTCTCATTTCCACTTAAAATAAACACGTTTTGGAACTAAACAGTGCCCAGTCCATACATCTATTTAATGTGAATAATAATAATTCAACACGTACTGAGGAAAAGAGTGAAAGAGAATATACGCACATGGCCCATTCTTTTGTACTAGCAGAATAAAAACAGAATTATTTACTTGATTGTAAAGTACAAATGATGCAGGATACAGTTTGTTTTCAAATAAATTTCAGCTCTTACTGTTAAATTGACCTTTCTATCAGTTTTCATAAGCAGTATAAAAAGACAATGGAGTTACAGACACTTCACCTGATTTCAAACCTAAAGACTGTGGTGGCAAATAGGCAGGAGAAGTCTTGGGGTAGCAGTAAGCAATCAACTATTCTTTGAGCCAGGTAAAAAGCAAAAGGTCATTTACAGGAGTCAACTAAAATAAAATTTCAAATAAGAGCCCGAGCCCAAGAAGGATCTGCCTTTCCTCAGCATGGAGACCCAGCAAACACCGGAGTCCAAACACACCAGGAGAGAGAGTGGCAGGAAGATGCAGTGGGGTAAATTCGTGCCTGAGCGCTGCTAGAGGGGCTGGTCCTGCTGTGCCTCGTGCCCAGCTCAGCACCAGATGCTCCCTAGATGATGATCATGTGCTCAATTCACCTAATTTAGCTAAACCTAATGATGTGCCYGAGGTGTCTGCGAGGCAGCTCCCTCCGTGCTGGCAGAGCAGATCGGTGCTCACGCACGCCGGGTGCAGCCTCGCCAGCCAGCGGGCACGGTGTCCAAAGCACCTCTCAGCCCTCGCTCGAGGCTCAGGCCGCTGAGCGGTATCAGTCTGGCAAGATCAGCTCCTGCCAGCCAGCGTACAGAGGATGCCAGTAAGTGTGGTTTGCTGTCACAGAATGCCTCCAAGAAAGCAAAATTGATCTGCAAAAACAGCCATTATAGCTTCTAGCCAGACCTTCCACGGCACAGACCGTTAGATTTTACTCGGCTTCCTAGCATAGCGAGTACAAGCTGCTCCGCTCAAATCCCGTTCCTTCTGCAACATTTTCTCCACGTATTTCTTGACATTCTCAAATTGAGAATTTGCCACTTCCCCTGACAGTTCCTTCCGATGGTTAATTACTTTTGCTGTTTACAAAGTTTGCCCCGTTTCTCCACTGAAGCCGTCTGACTTACGCTCGCTGTCACTGGTTCTCTTTTCCGAGTCACACTGACGAGCTTTCAGCTCCTCAGGAATACGCCACAGAGATTCTCTAACCACTGCAGTCCTGCAATCGCTCCACTGCTGAGCCGGGCTGGCTGCAGTTCTCAGCCGGGGACAAAACGAGCACGGGGCTGAATTCCCCTCTCAAAGTGACCTGCAAAGCTGCCSAGTTCCCCTGTAATGTATACATAAATAACGCATTTTGTACTCCGCACGCACRCAAGAACTGCAGCCTCTCGTGCCGCAGCAGAAGCCAGGTTTACAGCGTGCCTTTAATCTGCACATAAAAAGAAAGACTGGGGGGRGACCCGAGTTCCTCACAAAAAAAAATATGGAAAAGAAAAACTGAATGTACTCCTGAAACACTCACAGTCTAACATGGCTTCTCTAAAGAGGTATTTTTAGAGCGCCTTTCTCCTCGGAGCAGATCCCCAGCTGCCTTTGCCCTCGGGGCACATCACTTCTATTCTCTTTSCGATGTTCTCATTAAAACACAGCGCACGCTTCTTCCTCTACGGCTTCTTCTRCACACTCTGAAATATCTCTACATAGTTAAAATAACTTTGGGAAATCAATAAACTCCAACTGCAAGCAGCCCTTAACTCAACCCAAACCRCTAATATTCCTCCTCCTTCATTACAGGACTTCCTACACAGGGCAGAAATAACACATTAGTATCACCAATATCACTATTAATATCRCTAATAATGTAAGTTTGGGTGTAGAGGGAGACAGGATATCCCTGAAGTAAGCTGGCTAACGGTAAACAAACTTGGATCCAAACTCGGATCCACTTTAATAACAACCCAGGTTGGCTCCGTTCCAGTATCACAACAGTCTAACGTTTCCCCTGGCCGTCCTGTTTCAAGTCTGGGAAAGCATGTTTAAAAGCAGGCCTCATTTAACTCGGAGTTAATCATCCGCAACCAGCYTGGGCCAATTAGGAAGGCTTAGGCAGATTGGCCACAGTATCTTGAAAAGCAAAAGAAACATTTATTTTACTTCTCGCCCCTTTCTGATGTGGACAACGTGCCGAAAGCTGAAGGGGGTTTAATCAATGCCCAGAAAGCGGCAGGGATCGTCCGCCCGCGTTCAGGCTGGCAGCCCCGGAGCAGCGCTGCCGGGCATGAAATTGCTGGAGATGCTGCACATGGTGACATGCGCCTCCCCAAGGAATAGCCGCTTGGCTCCCACCTTCCCTCGCCTTAATAACCTTAAAGCTCTTAATCTCAGGTAGTATCTCACTGAATAAACCAATRGAGGGGAGGGAAAAAAAACCCATCCTGATTGCCCCAAGATTTTCATAAATAARGCCGAGTCAGCGCTGGGGCAGGTTCTTTAGCATGCTAATTCCTGCTTATACCAGCTCTACCTGCAAATAAGGCTCCAAACAAACTCCCTCCGCGACAAGGGGAGGGTAATTACGCTGACAAAGGCACCTCTGTGTCGGGCCGGGCCCAAGGAGCCGGCAGGTCTGGGAGACGCGGGCCCGGGCCGGGCTCCCGCAGTGAATGCRCATTGTCTGGCGCAGGGGAAAAATGCCAGCGCGGGGCAGCGCCGCGCTCCGCACAACAGAGGTGCACCTTGTCTGCGAGGGTTATTTAATGCGCCTGGCACCTGTACTCACAGCCACCCCCTCGCTCTCTCCTTTTGCAGGCTTAGAATTTATTTGGCATGTATAATTGTTATTTTGATCCTATAGCTGCAAACAATAGGCAGCATGTCATTTCTTGATCATTTTGCATTCTTCTTGGGTTCTGCTACAGACTTAACCCTTTGGAATCAGAGCTCCAGCAGCTCCTAATAGCTTCGGAAAGAGTCAGTCAAGTATCGCTGGCATTTGCTTTCAGGGGCTGCAATTTCTTCTTCTGTAAAGTGACACTGCCTTAGAAGCTGCTATAGGATTTTACACATATTTATACCAGTTAATATAAAAGTGATTTAGCACATCAAGTTAGAGAAATAAAACTTTTCAAGTGCTGCGCCAGCAATTCCGTTTGTGTTCACGTAACACAAATTATCGCAGTTCTCCGATGGGAAGGCTTTTCTGGTTGCTTTCAGTGCAACTTTCTGAATTGCATGTACTTGCATAGGAGGAGATGTTCACAAATACACACGATGGGTGCAGATTAATATACTACCGCATTCAGTACTCTGCTGTAAAGCCACAACTTGMAGCCATGAAATACTTGTGCTGTTACCAGAAGCTATCAGGTGGAGCTTGCTGYACCGCCTGTCAACTGAGATTACCCTCTCCGTGGCAGCACACCAGAAACCAGCCTATGAAGTGGTCAAAAAGGAGGGAGAAATTTAAGAACAGACTTCTGGAAGYTTTTCTGACTAGCTCTGAAAATGTAAACTGTGTTGGTGGGATCAGCCAAAGCATGAACCTGAGCTGAATACCTTCTCGTAATTGTGATCATAAACATGACCACAGCCAAGGTATCATTTCCTCYAAGGATCTTTTACTGCCTTATTATCTGCCACTGTCTCTGGATCGGTTGTGCAAAATTACCGAGTAGCACCGTCTGCTATGCTGTAAACCACTGTCTCAAATGGTCATTTGTAAAAGGAAAAATTCTTTTATTAAACATTTTATATTAAACATTATACGTATATGAGTTTCTACGATGTACAAAATAAGTAAATACTCTGTGTATTTAAATGAATATGCTAAAGATGTCTTTGGAAACCAATAGAGTATAATAAATTGAACTGTTTTCAACAGGACTTTATGCATATCAGTGTAGAAGATAGGCAGAGGRCAGAWTATGTATTAGCTCATCTTGTACCATCATTTCACTATTCTTTTGTGAACAGAAATTAAATAAAAACGATTACAAATATTGAGGAAAAGAAATATATCCTTCTCCCTTCTGCCAACATAAATGACATTTTGAGTTGGATTAAATGATATTCTCCCTGCTTAGGATATACCATCTCTTTATATTTTTAAGAATAGCTGTCATCTACAGTTACATCCACAGAATACCTGCAGTGAAAGAACTTACTAGTTGTAAGCTTCTGTGTCCTAGTGCCTTTCCAGCAGCAATTACCAGCAGAAAGGGACAAGGAAGGAAGATAAGAGGAAACAAATTCCTTCAGCTTCAGCACTGCCCTKTGCCCCCGCAAAGCAGCATCTGGGTTCTGAGGATGACAATCTCTTAAAATGCTTATTTAACACAAATACTCCATAAATTTAGATAAACACAAGGGAAAAATGTTTTCTACTTTTAATAGGGTTCAAGTAGCAGTTACCCTAATAAGCTTTCTGTCAAAAAGGTCTTATTGTTGAAGTTAACTTACATCTTCTTTTATTTCTAAGCTACATATTATCACAAATGGATAGCACCTTAACACCCAGCGAAGGCAGAGTGAGCCTGGAAGGCAGCTTTGACTTTGAATTGTTCCATGAACTATGATGGACGTTTAGTTGAAGGGCGAAAAAATTCCTTGTGGTCTGGAAAATTATTTTTGAATAAGGGGGCGAAGGGAGAGGAGAAGAGAATGTACCTGAATTGACCGATGAGAATCTCTATGCACCCTGATAGCATTTCCTCTCCAAATTAGAGTGCTGAGAGTTACAAATACACACTAATACACAACTTTAAGTACAACCTCCTCAAAGCACAAGGACAGTCCATTCCACTGCGCAGAAAGTTGAGCAATCGTGGCGGAAAGACAGCTCTGAAAAACAGGGAACTCTGGTTTGAGAACGAATGCAGCAGGTACGAGGGAAGCCGAGATGGGCCTGCAGGACAAACACAGAAGCATTGCCTGAGTRTGCAGGGAGGGAGCCAGGAAAGCCAAAGCCCATCTGGAGCTGGATTTAGGAGGGATGTGAAGGGAAGCAAGATGGGCACCGCTAATGAACTTAGAGACAAAATGAGCAGAGGACCTAGCGAGAAAGGACATGGAAAAGACAGAGAAATTCCTTCTTTGCCATCAAGCCTTTAAGTTCCATGAGGCTACCATAGCAGTCGGCAGGAGTGCAGCATTACCTACAGCAGAAGAAGAGAGAGCACTTAATCCATCTGGACGTACACACTCCGTGGAACCGGGTGAGAACCTCCAAGGGTGCTGATGTTGCAGGGAAGCTGCTACTATCTTCAAAAGGTCAAGTCAATCAGGGGTTTCTGATGACTGGAAAAAGCCAAACATCACACCCATCTGTTAGAATAACAGGAAGGAAGATCTGGGAGACTGAAAGCTGGTCAGAAACACCTCAGTCCAAAGCAGGTTCATGAAGTAAATGCTCCTGGAAGCCACTTCCAAGCAGGCCAAAAGAGAAGGAGGAACAAAGGAGAGCAGTGGATGTTGTGCACCTTGACTCTAGCCAGCCCTCGGAGACTGTGTCCCAGCAGTTAAACCAGTGGAACACGGGCAGCACTTTCAGCAGATTAGTGGCTCATACAAAACTGGGGAAGCAGTAAATGTGCTGGAGAGAGGCTGCTATTCAGAGGGACCTCAACAGGACAGAGAGAGGGGCTGACAGGAAGAGCATGAAGTTCTGAAGGGCAAATGCATCCCTGCGCAGGGCTGGAAGCAGCGCAGGCAGCAGGACAGGCTGAGRAGACGTCAGGGCAGGGTGATGGCCAAGCGGAGCACAGGTCAGCAGTRCACCTCCACAGGGGAGAAGGCCAGGCCAGCCACGGCCCAGGTCGTCCTGGTGAGACGTTAGGGAGCTGGATCCTTCCGCCAGCCCTGGTGAGAGCACACGTGGAGCACAGAGCCCACGAGGACTCCCTCGTAGACGACAGGCACTGCYGCTGTGGGGCAGAGGGAGCTCAACAGGGGGTCGGAAGGTCCCCATGCTGCAATGGACACAGTGCTGCCCTGCAGTGAAGGGATATTCCCACGCCCGCAAAGGGCTATTCCCCTCACCAGCCAACAGGCACTGCGGCTGCTTCTCCGCCATCAGCAGCRGTCTCGCATTTGGACAGCTGAATACTGTGACAATGACAGGCAGAAACAAAACATGTGAGTCACTCATCTGATGCGGAAAGGCTTTATGTAACATACGTGCAGTTCCCTGTATCAATTTGTTGATGTGAGACTAGAAATTTGTTTGTGATTTTTTTTTTCCTGCTAATGCAAGTGAGGAACACTGAAATTATCAGCATGGGGCGTGCAGGTGCTTTATTTTAAAATCCACAACAYGCATTTAACAGTTAGAAATTAATATGAAATCTATAAATTTAAACAACAAGCAGTAGACGCTGTTAAGACATGCAGGGATTTCCCTTATGAAATGAATCTTGACATACATATTTCTCTGCATCTTCTGGCTGCAGCTATAAACAACAAAGGCACATTTTTTTCCCTGATGGTTACTATGAAGGACTCGTAACAGATTTTTTTCCTGCAATTCGGCATAAAAGATTCACGGACACTAAGAGCAGCACATGCGGGTTGATCCCTGGTGGTCAGAGCTGCTTTCAAGAGGGCTCATTCTGCACACGGAGGCTGCTCCTGGCCAGCGTGGCAGGCTGGCTCAGGAACCGCAGCGCGGCGCAGCAGAGCCTGCGCGCTGCCCCCGGGTCTGTTCCGCCCCACGCAGGTGACACGCGTTGAGAAGCTGCACGGGCCCGTCAGCTCCACCATGGACTTGCAGACCGACTCACAGGTTGGCCAGGAAGCTCTAGGGACGTCCTCTTTTGTAATAACCACTTAAAACTACCCCTGCTTCTATTTTGAGGAAGCATCACTATGGTAATATTAGCTTCAGCTTAACACCACAGCTTGAGGCCCACCTTCCCATTAAGTATGGGATACCCCTCCATTTACTCCCATCCCTACAACAAGTCTATTTTCTCCACTGTTGGGGAAAAAGTTGAGAGAAATCCATCTTTGCTGCTTGTGGATTCCAGCAGGGAACCATGAGGTTAGAGAGGCTGGGGAATCCCTTCCCACCTCAAAGTGAGACCACTGAGAGGGACCCTGTCCCTCTGCACAGGGGACAAGGGTACTTTTCTTGCCTCAGCTTTTCATACTGCTGCATCCTCTCTGGCCCCATCGGGACAGTAGTGGCCTTCAGCTTTTACCAGGGGCAGGGCCCTATGGGCACTTGCTCTCCACTAGACCAAACACCAGAACTGAATTATCTGAGTGGTCATCTGTGATGCCCAGATACTGAGATGTGGTGGAAAACAAYGTAGAAAAATGCAGTCAACTCATTTCAGCAAAAAGACAATGAAAAAAAAAATCCGACCATATAAATCAAACAAACAAAATATCACACTTATAGATTGGAAAAAAATGTAAAGAAAAAAAATCATTTTCAAATGAAAAACCCTGAAAGAAAAAGGCTAGAATTTTATTATGCTTTCAACACTCACGAAAGAAAATGAGTTAACTGTATCTAAGCCAACACCAAGACAAACTGGCACTTAAGCAGGTGAAATATTTACATGAAGGTCCAGTAAGCCTATTAGTGGTTTAATTAAACTATTATAATATTTCAAGACTCACAAACGAAAATACTTTCTCAAACAACTATCTGTTTTGATTCCTTTGCAGGGTTACTTTGACCTACTAAACTACGTGTAGGGCTCCAGATGCATCTTTAAAGGGTACATATGACAGTGCTAAAACAAAACAAGGACACAAATGGAAGTTCTGCTCGTGTTAGAGTGGACAGAATGAAAAGTACTGAGATAGATTAAAAATTCTCATTCCTGTTTTACAGTTTTGAAGATAATTTGACTAGCTTAGAGTGCAGGCACTCCAAATTTATCCAACTACTTTTAATTCTATTCATTACACCATTTACTTGCCTAAACTCACTTGCTAGAAGCACCAGCAAGGGCAGGGAGCCCTTCTGAATCTGCTCTCGGGCTGAAATTCCTTCCCACCATTCCTTCCTCAGGGCAGTGCTTTCCGAGGCTGGTGACTTACATGCCCACGAGTTATTTACCCTCACTGGTGCCGCTGGCTTCACCAAAAGCATTCAGAAGAGGCGTGTTTATTGCCACGAGCACCAGCTGTTCCACCAACCCGTGCACGTAGAGTAAAACCAGCACAGAATGAGGCCCAGGCCTCTCCTCGCTTCCCATGGGCACCAACGTTTTAAGAAGCTACCGAGTTGATCTGGGTTAGAATGAAGCTGAGCTGCAAGGTGGAGGAGACTCTAGTTTTAATTAGTTTCATTAGTTTCCTTATGTGCACACACAAGGAGCAGGGAGAGACAGTGGAACCGAGACAGCGAAGCCATATAAAGCCCACAGGTAGGACCTTGTTCTGTGGGAGTAAATGGACTGATAAAGGACCCAGAGAAACTATGTTAGCTTGTGATTAATAACAGTGCCTGTTTCTACACAAAGTGGTGCTCTAACTAGCTCCTGTTCAGAAGTTATATTCCCAGTCAATATTCCTAAGTATCTACTCTAAAGCACAGAAATAAGTCATTTTTGTGACCTGAGATACTAGTGTCATTTAAAAATGTAAGAATAGAGCAAACTGTGCTCATTAACAAATACAGGGTATTCATAGAAAAAATAACAGCTAATAAATGCTACCTTGTTCAACTAGTCTGTCACTCTTTTTCACTTTATGTTCTACTTTAACTAGTTCAAGTAAAAGTCAGTAGCTGCCCTCCATTCCCCTGCAGCCTCAGGGATGCAATATGTTTACGATATCCATGTTTTCAGTTGTAAATACCTGCCCTGATCAACACCATAATGTCATTTACTAGGAGTTTATACAATAGCATCCTTCAGTAAAACACCTCAAAAATTAGCAAGTCAATTTAAGGGGAAAAACAACTCCCTATTAAATCCTATTCAGACCTGCTACTTCTCTCCAGGCCAAAACATACATACATCTACTCACGGGCAGCCTTCCTCTTTGTGATGCTAACAGAACAATTTAAAAGGATTGCAGCTTAAAAACAGAGCTGAAATTTAAATATTGTGGGGCAGGGGGACGGGGCTCTTTTGGTGTTGGTACAGCATCTTTTATTTCACTTTACAATTGTACTGCTGTAAATAAGAAAAACAGGAATACTGCTGGTTGCACTGGAAGTTCTCAGATAAATGGACAGTATGAAGCTTTTTTGTGTAGAGTCGTGCAAGGCCGGCAAGTCACCTTGCAGACTCTGAGGAAACACTGCATGATGCTCTGCAATATATGGCATTTGTTACGGTTCTTGTTTCAAAACTGTAGGTAGTGGCTCTCCCAAAGCATTCTAGACAATCCACACTCCTCCATATCTACTTCAGGCTAAAACCTGTTTATTTATATGTATGTATTTATTCATGTATGTGAGGGCAGTAACATAGAAAGTAGAAGTATGGAGTTTGTAGCGTGCTCTTTTAGAAGCAGCCTTCCTCAACAGCATTTGTGGTAATGCTCTTCTAGAATACCAAGGGCAAGCTTTAGTGGTTCATTTCTATGCTGGGCTCCCACCGTTTGTATTTCTTTAGTAGTTATTGCACTGCAATTAATTCCCATCCCCAGATTAACGATGACATCTGGAAAAGCTGCTGTTTGCAACTCAGAAGAGCAAGAGCACAGCTCCCAAACTGTTGTCTTTGTGTCATGAAAATAAGTCTATTTTTATAGCAGGAATCACGGACTAATCATCAATGAACAATACTTAAATCCAGACCTGCTGAAGTGATAAAAGACATTCTAATGAGATCCAAAAGAACCATATGTTTAAAAACACAGTCAAAAGAAAATGAAGAGTATCTTCCTTTAAACAGAAACAAAAAATGCAGATATCTCATTACAATGAAGAATCCTCCAAAAAAATAAATGACATGCACATTATGAACATATGACGCTATTCAATCCAAAATCTTTTGACTTGAAATATTTAAAATTGGCTTTTAACTACATATAGATACACAGAAAAAGTTACCTTGTAGAGACCAAAGAAACCTAAGTCCCGTAAGACGGTGAGGGCACTAACTCGTGGACCAGTAGTAATTTCTCCAGCCACCTGCAATCGAATCTTTACAATTTCTAGTGGGTTGGTAAAGATCACTTGAGATCCTCCAGCCTGAAATTACAAGGGGAAGACAATATATTATTTCTTAATTATTACATTATATGCAACATTCATTCTGGTATATTCAACAGAAGACATTTTTAGTCCTGCTGCAGTCAGTTAAGCTAGTAGCAGACAAGAGTTTTAGTAGCAGTCTGTAAACTGCAGTTCATAAGGTAGAAACCTACCCCACATGAGATGAATAGTCAGGGAAGAGAGAGGAAGCAGCTCAGCCAGTGACAYTGCAGTTCATCAGACAGACACTAGCTCAATTCTTGCTGCAAGAATACACTCACCAACACCAATTGTTGCAGTACTGCCAAGCCAAGAACATTGTAAAGCAAGTCATAAAATGAAAGGAAGAATTAGTAGCTAAGTAAAGAAACTGAGATCTGCATGCCAGTACTTCGAAAGTGAAAACATACTACTGAGGAGTAAGAGTCTGGCAGGGACTTCTTCAGTTTTGGCATGAGTTCATAAAACAAGAACACATGGATCCCAAGGGCAGAACTGCAGATGATCTTTTGCTTCTTTAAAGCCCTGCTGCCTTACAAGTTTTAGTGTCATTAAATGCTGCTTAACAGTCTGAGCCACACATCATTTGTGCACCAGGTAAAAAGAAAATGATGGTCCAGAAACTGAAGGACTTCATTAATCAAGAACTCTAAAATGATGTAAATTTTTTAGTGGACATTGGTTTGCAAGATGCCACTCAACTGATTTCAAAAAATAGTTATATTTAAATCACAATGGTGGCAAGTATACTTAAAGTATATCTTACTTGCAATATGAAATGTAGGGCATAACCTTTTTGCTACACTGATAAACCCTGCATTAAAAAATTAATATTAAAAAACAACTGCATGACCAAACTGAAAGGTATTCAAATAATTCAAACTCCATCTGGCCAAAATTCATCAGACTGCCATTCCAACGTCTCTTAATTATATGACCCAAGATCTATGCTCTTTTCTAAGTTCTAACATCACCAACTATGTAAAGGGCAACCCCTAATCCCTCACTCCCATCACAACAAAGCATATACTTTTTTTTGTAGAAGGTAACGATTAAAATTAAATAAATTGCATTTAAAAGCATTTACATCTAGCCATCTCTAGCATGTAAATAGTATATGCAGGTCTTTTTTAAGTTATCAAAATGTTAAAAGAATTAATCATATGTCAGATTAACTATTCTTCAAAATAAAAWGTTATGCACAGTAATATGGTTTTAATAATGTGCTGAAGAAACAGCAAATCGCACGACCAACAATTCTTGCCTACCACTTAGACTGAGCATACACAGTGTGGTTACAAATTAAAGTCTTTACATAACCCCCAAAATATCCCAAATGTTTCCTATTTTGACCAGAAAAAGCACGCTCTTGTGCAACTCAACTGGTTTTGACTTTCAAATTGGCATAATTTAATTTAACTGCATTTACCAAACCAGAATCCTGGTTCACATAAAACTGCTATTCTTCTTGCCATCAGAAATTAGAATGATAAATTATTTGGCACATTTGTTGACTTCAGTTTTGCACTGAAAAGAAACATATTAAGTAAATAAGTATTCAAAGAATTGAGATGGTTTCTTTAACTTGTCTACTCATCTTGCAAAAGCTTCAAAATGAAAAAAATCTTGGAAAGCTCTTTATGATGAATTATAAATTCCTATGTAATAAACATTCTGGTCTATGTATTACAAATATTAAGTGTTCSCACATGACATTATACATTTTTCTTCTTAAAAGGATGAAAGCCCAATGCAAGGTGATAATATTTATTTGTGAGCTCGCTATACCACAGCTCTCATCTAAAACAAACTGTTTAAAAACTCCCATCAACCCATCTACATTAGCGCAAATAAACTATTTTCTCTCAGTGTGATCATCTCGCAGTCCATTGTRCCACGACTCCACAGGAACAGCTCCTTTAATTTTCACTATGGGAAAACCATATCAAAATTCAAGAGATGACAACAAAATTGAAGTGCAGTTTATGATTATTAATGCACTAAAACACAGAGTAATTTACAAATCTACAAAAACACTTGCATGTGTAAATGTGAATGCCATATTTAGAGAAAGATTCTGGAAAGATATGGGTGATTTTAGAAGAGAATGAAGGCCAATAATGTCTGAGTTACTCTAATGGTAACAAGGAGAGGAGCCAGGGGGAGGGGGCATTTACCACCCTCCTATTTAGCTACCCCTTGGGTAACTGCACCTCCTTATTCCCCACGCACACGCAGAGATGGCCAGTGCACCCTTTGATGAAACCATTGTTGCTTGCCTAGCCCTGGAAGCTCCTTGCGTGCTCCTCGGCACCGCACTCCGAGTCTCACGGGCATCGGTGGGGGTTTCCTCGCTGCACTCTTGTGAGGAGAGCACCTTCGCTCTGGTTTTACACAGAGGGGCATTGGGGTAACGAGGGCAACCAGGAGCCCAGCAGACCCAGGTCAGACCCGCACAGCTGGTAGGAGCCTGCAAATACACTGCTCTAAATCAGCACCYGGCGCCACAGCACCACTGCTGCTGTCTTCCTCCCAAGTTTCACATCCTGAACRAAATACAATGGAAGAAATCTCATTAATCTTGTTCCCCCAAGGCACCTCTTTAAGGTGTTCGTATGAATTATTATTGGGAAATAGACAGAAACCTCATCACCCTGTCCATTTTGCTTGGCAAAGAAATGTAACAATGCTAACTTCTGCTAATTTGGTAACTTTTGCCATTAAAAGTGCATCTCATTTTAAACAAGCTCCCAAAGGTTAGATATTTTAAAGTGCTTTTTAGCTAGAACAAACCATGTTTCAGTTCAGCCAGTTCAAGCTTAAAAATTTCCTTCGCCAAGGGTCAAAAAACCATTCTGGGATAAATTTCACCAACTGYTTTACCAATTGGTTCTTCCCAGTGACGCCAATTTTTCTATGTTGAAGTTAAAAACTTGATTACTCTCAATTCTGAATCCCATTTCACCTCTTTCAATCAGTTGTTTAAAGTAACTAATGATCTGAACAGAAGAAAAAATAAAAATAACCATTATTTTTCAGTTGTTGTTAAAATAAGAACTGTAATTTTGACTTATTTATAGGAATATATACATACAGACACTGCACAGACAATTATTTGTAAGCTCCACAAGCTGTACTTTTCTGCAAAAATTTAACATTTCACCTAATTGCAATTTAGTCCCTTTCTGAAACACCACAAGCATTTATGGTCTTGTTTGATGTAAAGCAAGGGGCAAAGGGAAAACACTTCCATTTTCCAAGATTTCCTAATACACAAACAACTACGGGAAACCCGAATTACTAAAAACATTCAATGTGCTTTAATGGACAGGCAGCTAGGTAGGCATACACATACATATAGTTTTTAAAAAATAATCTTTTTTTTCCCCATTTTTGCCATTTTTCAACTCTACTCTTGGTATGATATCACCCAACACCTCTCGATGGCAGTATAACCTTGGGCAGTAACACAGTCCTGTCTATCACAGTCCTTCTTTACTCCTTTCCTGAATGGAAGAAGGCAGTAGAAAAGTTCAGGTATTCTTTTGCCCATGGGGAAAGTCAAGCCACTCTCCAGAGGGGGAAATAAAAGACCGGCTTAATAACAAACAGAGCTGTTGTTAAGCGTCAGAATATTTTTTTACTTCTGCAGATGCTTAAATCACCCTGTAATAAACCTTACTGGAAATTAAGCAAATTTTCAGCCCCATTACTATACTAGGAAACTTCCATTCTTTCTAATGCAGCAGCGTTTTGTATGCCSATAAGGTTAGGTAAGGAGGGACAGGTATGTGCCAGACACAGCCCTGCTGAACAGGAACGCACAGCCCGCACGGGATGGCTGCACTGCAGCTTCTCAAGGGCACAGAGCTTGCTGCTTAGGAAGGAAATTCCCTGCGTTTCTCCAGCCTCRGCCCAGAGGACCAGATCCTCTTCCTTTCATGACAATTAATACTTAGCTGCGCTAACCTCAACCTCAACGTTTATCAGCTCCCAAAAACATCTTTGCTTGTTCCCAGCTAAGAGCTCCTAGAGGCAGCYTAGGCCTGTCTCCTGCTGCCTTGTCCCTTAACATCTCTTAAGATCTTGTTCATGGCTRAAAAAAGGGATACAATCGTTACGAAAGTGTTAACGTTTCCCAGCAATATAGGATAGCAATTACGATATTAATGGCTACCATTAAAACCCCTATGCAGTATGTCACATAATTATCCCAAATCGACCTGCAGAATAAATCACCTGCACCACCATGCTCATTCACGCACCACTCATTCGGTTTACAAACAGACCGATAGGTGCAAGTTCTACAATTTTTAGTCAACTGTTTATCATATTCCGTAGCCCCAGGCCCTTGCTCTCTGCTAGTTGCCCAGAATACAACTTATTTTCCTCTGTATTTGCTGTCACCTTAACTAAAACTGAGTTCATGTGCTGAGTAGTGTTGGCATACAAAATATACAGACTGTTCTCTGTCATTAAAATAAACAAAAAAAAAAGGGCACTCAAAGAAAGCAAGAATTACCATTTGCAATGTACAATAAAGAGCAACTAATGCACAGAACTTACATGATTTACCACAAAATCACATACTAAGTCTATGACAAAATCAGRTTTGGGAGCCAGATTTACGAAGCGCCGCTGCAGCGCTTCAAACTACCCTGAAAACTCCTGGAGTTCACATGGCAAAAGATCTCAAGATTCATCGAGATGAATTTTGTCAAGCTGCTGCAAAGGTGATTTCATGACAGACYTGCCTGTTACCATAAGAGCTACTGAATAACAGACGTCTGTCCAAAGTGACTGTTTTTGTTATATATTTCCAARGCGACAACGTTAATTATTTGGCACTGCACGTCGAGGGCAAGCCTGGCTGATTTCTCAAAAGGTCAGTTCGGTGTTATGCGTTTTCCACATAAAAACAGGCTTCCAAAGCCCAGGCGAGCTGCCCTGTGCTGTTTTGTGTCCCCTCATCTGTGGTCCCCTCTGTACAGGATTCAGAGGATGCTCTTTAGCAGGAGGAGCTCGCACAGCAAACACCCTCGCTGCAGATCCCGAGGAGACTTCCGGAGCCCTCCCTCGGTGGTGCGCATTTTGCTCCCCTGAGCGGCTCCGTGTTTTCCCCAGCTCTTCTGCCTCGTCTCCGAGCACAGACCTCGGCTCTGCCTTGGTTAACTCGGCAGCGAGTTACGCTGCTCTGCTCGGACAGCCTCTTAGTGCTGCGGTGCACACGAGCTGCAAAGCAAGCTCAGGCTCCTTCCAACGGCCCCGTTAGAGCGCTCGCCAGCGGGACCGCGGTGCGGCCCAGCAGCAGGACATCCCTGCCGCTGCTTCGCGCCCGCTCGCGAGACGGGCGCCAGCCGTGAGGATCTCCTCGCAATAGTTTATTCACGGCACGGCTGGACAGACACAAAGGAAAGGAGAGTTTGTTTACAGACACTGACCAACTCTGCAACGGGAAAAAAAATCAGAATTGTGGATTTGGTATTTTCTGCTTTATAGGTAATACAATTCTTCAGAAGCCTAGCCAAAAAATCCAAGTGGAGCCTACTTGATTGGCATTATAAAAGCAATTAAGTCACAGACCTGTCAAATATGTTAACATTTGGCTCTGTCTGCCTTTACTTGTCTATTTTGACTAGCTGTGGAATCACTTAATGATTTACAGACCTTCCAAGTCTTAAGGTATGGTAGCTGCATTAAAACTATGACCCATTATTTCTTGGTCACATCATAAATTACTGTGACATCATAAATATCTTCTCCCTCTTTTTTTTTCCCCTCAGATTTTTTTCTCTAGATTTTAAATCCTGATTTGAGTTTGAGGGTTTTYTTGGAACCTATTCTAGTAAACACTAAAATATCTTACTGCCTTTAAAATAAGCTGTAATGAGGAATAGGAGAAACGGATGTGTAATAAAATATAATTGTCAAACCTATTATATGTTTTAAGCTATAAAATATCATCATACAATAATTTTCAGTCATTCTTTCTAATACAACGGTAAAGAAAAAGATTGAATGCTTTTCAAATGTAAAGAATATTGAGCATGTTTCTTGGAAAAAAAGGGGTTTTTAATACAATTTTCTGTTATACAATCAGAAACGTAACAGCCTAAACCTGTCCCCCTCTCCTTTTTATTTTTCTGTTTTAATATTTTAAAAAATCTTTTTTTTTTTTTTTGTTTTGAGGGAAGAAGGGACGTGAAGAGGAGAGTGGAAGAAAAAAGGGAAAACATTTCTAATTGCTTATGAGAAAATATCCTTGGAAAAACATTAAAATAAATTAACTTATCCAAAAGGAAAATTCAAACCAGAGTGAAATCACATTCTGAGTTCTTCGTGCTTTCAGGAAGGTCAGTTTAAACAGGCAGGTGAAAGATTCAGCAAACTATTTTTAAATCATCCAGACCTACAAGGGAATGTGGAGTGAGGTCAAAGCAAAGCAGGACCTTCCCCACKCCTTGGTGCTCCCTCCTGGAAGGGCTCTCATGGTCATGTCTCACGTATGTTCCTTTCCAGCACTTTAGGAGAAGGCTTAAAACCCTTAGCTGCAAGACTAGCTGTAAATTACTTGAGGATAATTAAAATACAGTGGAACGGGAACCCAACTAGTTAGCAAATGAGAAGACAAATTTAAGTTCAAATAATATGATCTCTTTTGTAATAAAAGCCTAAGGATGGTTTGAACTACTGTGTTGAAAATAGCTACAATTCAAGTGCACAGGGKTTTTGGGGAAAAAAAWTTCTTTTAAAGTTCTTTAATTATGCTCTAYTTTGCTATATCAATGATATTAAATATAATTTAAAAATAAAAATAATTAAACTATTTAAGTAAATTTTATATAAAGAGAAAATAGACAGTTTTGATTTTAATTATGAATTTTAGAAAAACTAAGTGCCTTTCAAACCTTTCCTTAAACAAGAAACATGAATTTGGGGCTTTTAAATGTGCATGTAGAACTCCCCTTGACAGTAATGGAAGCTACAGTCACCGACTGCGGGGAGAATARACCTCTTAAAGTAAATCTGCTAAGAGTTCAAGAAATACACACCACTTTCCTTCAAAGCTAGTATGAGTAATCATAAAGAACACCATTATTTCTTAACTATCTCAATAAGCTATACCAAAACTTTTAGGTCTGATAGTGCTTGTTCATTTTTTTCAGATATCACACAGAGATGATTTTTTCCTCGGCACACATAATGCTGAGTTTCATTTTATCCATAACTYGGATTTCCTTGCCAAATCAAATAAAATTTTATCAGATTTAAGTTTCTGAATGAAAACAAGAATGGCACTTTCAGTTTCCTTTATCCTGCAGCCTAAAAGAAATCTGCATTTTTGCAAATAAGATACCTAAGAAGAATGTGGGAGTTGGAGTGCTCCTACCCTCTACCTCGACTACATCGCTACAGAGAAAAGGAGCTCAGACCTGGACTTATCTTTATCACTTTCTGAAACACAAAACAAACACTGTGAGTAGCTTAGCATTAAACTAGCTACACTGGATTGGCTGTTTGGCAAATTTAATCTGGAATTTCGTATCATATTCCTGTACATCAATTCCGGGTGGATTTTGCACAGTTTTGAAATAAACTCCATCTTAACCATACCTTATTTTTATGTTCCAATGCAGAGTTAAGGTTGCCCAAGCAGGTCCAATGTGTTTCAACTTTATTACAATTCCTATAAAACCTCTAGAAATATGCTTAAAATTGTCTTGACAACTTAAATAAAAGCAGATCTGTACAGGGTCTGTAATTGTACTGTGCTACATGATTTAAACTGGCTAACAGTGAGCACACACTGAGCAGCTGGGAAGGAAAAAGGCTGCGAGTGCTCACAAGCAGGAGGGAGAGCAGAGAGAAAAGGCACGAAGGAAAACGTTTTTCCCTTCCCTTGCAGAATGTCAGGCCTCCGGTTTATCTAGATATTGTTCTAGTAAATTCAGACAAGTCCATCTATATTTTATAGCCATTTYTTTTCAGTAATACTATGATACTTCTTCCATTTTTCTTAACAWTTTGTTTGTATTTTTTGATCATTCTTTATTTTGAATCTTTGCACAGTTACTTCCAGGTACAATGTAAATCTTCAGTTGAACGTGGAACTGTTTTACTCATGGAAAYAAGCAGAATGATTATCTCACCTAAGAGCACAGTCAAAAAAGCAGCATCTTAAAACCCCAAAATAACATTTATACTACTTTTACAAAGTGGCAGTATTAATTGGCTAATATTACTCAAAAGAAGCGGTAATATCGTATTAAAAACAAGCAAATTTTTTATGAAAAAAAATTTTAAATGGATGAACTTTAACAGAAGTATGCAGCTAATCTCAGGTTAAGTATTGATTTTTTTCTTCAAAATATGAAATACATTTAAAATGTACATTTAAAATGCTTCAAGAACATTACTATTGTTAAAAAAAAAAAAAAAAAAAAAAAGACAAGTTTTCAAATGGTACTTACAGCTTACCCAAACTCATCTCTTTATCCAAGAATGCCTTAAGGTAAGTTACAGGATTAGTTCAAATCAATCCTTACATATTTTTGCACATTTTGATTTGAGRGTTTTAGGTCAGCTCTGTGGTACAGATGCCTACCGAATCACAGCTCGCCAGTATCACCACGGTGGTGATTCCGAAGTCTTGGAAGCCAAGACTTTTACTAGTCTGATAATCACAATGATTATATAGAAATTGCATGAACCGATGCTTAGGATCCAAGAGTTCTAAATACAAGGTAGAGACCATATTTCCTAGTGGCTGTTGGGCACTGTGCAATCTTGAAGTTACATATATTTTCACCATTTTGCTAAAAAATTCCATAATCACTAAAAAATCTCTTGCAAACAAAGGACAATGGAAATTTTGAGTCAAGATAGCAATTTATATACCAACTGTCCTTAAGATTCCACATAAAAATATAAA
>PTEX01000200.1:1057491-1127811 GCA_003342815.1 Eudromia elegans | reverse complement strand
AACCTCCTCAGACAACCTAACACTTTCATCTTCACATAATAAAAAGCGATGAACAGGCTGTTAGCCGAACTAAGTGCCACGAGGTCATGGAGTAAAAGATCTTTCTACTTTTTCTTCCCTTTTTCGCAGGAGAGAAAACAGTTTACAAAACAGAAAAGGACTTGTTCAATGAAACAATCAGCTTTAGCTGCAAGTGCACAAGCCAGCCATGTGTACTAATTCTCAGTAATTACGAGGCAAAGAGAGCTCCTCAGGGACTTAAAAGTCAACCCTGGCAGAGTGGAGCTATTCAGGTGATACTGACCCCTTCAAAGCCCTTTGTGTTATTAAACAACCAAATATATCCAGGCATCTGCTCGGTCCTCCCTGTCACGCACTCATAGGGCTGGTATTAAAACCATGAAAATCCAGCACGCGTCCCAGCACATGCACAATCCACTCCAAGGAAATGTAAGCACAGAATAAAGGGAAATTTTACATCTTTCTTTGTAACACAATTGCAGCTGAGATCGAGATGTGCAGAGTGGAACTGTGGTAGGGCAGGTTTCTTTAATAAAATTCATCTTACTTGGCTGCCCTTTTTTTAGACTCTAACACATCATGCTCTTTGCCTCCCACATAAGTGATTACTATATTTTCAAATGAGGTAAAATCCAAGCCTGAAAATTTTCAAAATGATTCTAGTCTCATTAGTGCTTCCACAGGAATCAAAAGTCTTACTTTGACTCAAACAGAAACAAAAAGTTAGGCCGWTGCAATGCTGAAAACTTTAGGAAAAAAAAAACAGCTTTGGCATCTCACATTTTTAGCGCATATTTACAGGAACACAGAAAAATTAATCTCCTTTCTCCCCCCAAACCAGGCTCTGCTTGTAATRTCAGTCTCTGTTGCTAGTCTGAATTGGGTTTAAAATTACAAAAAGCAAAGACCACCTGCAGAAAAGACAAGTTGCAACCTATCTGCCTGGCACAAGACTATGCCCTGAAGAGGAGCACTCCACTTAAAAGGAAACTCAGGGCATTCTGCCACCGCACGTCTGCTGCTAGAACTTTATGCAGCATCTTACGGCTAATACTATATGTCAATGGGACTAAATATCAAATAGGACATGCCAACATTTACAGCACRTTTAAAATATGTCTTGAGCCACCTATCTTTTAAAGCAGATCCTTAGTTTATGAAGACTAAGGCAGCTTTCTCCTGAATGACAGCTCTCCGCACGATTGGTACTGCATTAAAAAAATCCACAGCAGTCAGTAAAATTAAAAATCTAGATCAAATGACATTTTAAATGAAAAATGTGCTGAATTCTCTGTGGCTGCTATGTTCATAAGTTGTTTTATTAGTGTGAGGGGCAAATACTTTTTCCTCTGTAAGTACTTTATTGCATTTCTCCTTCATTTACAGCATGGACTTATTTAGGACTTTAGAGACCCACATTCTTCTCTCCCACCTCCCCCCTTCTTTTTTCTTCTTTTTTTTTTTTTCCTTCCTTTTTTCTCCTCCACTGAATGCTCCTAAAGTTACAGAACAAGGGGATCCTACCTGGCAGTCTACAACAGGTCAGTGATCAAACAGARGGAGCAGTCAGAGAGCAGCCAAATCCTGCCCTATCTCCTGAGAACTACAGAAAGGCAGCAAGGCAACGACGCCGCTGCACCTACTGAGGCTGAGATACAATTATTGGTTTTTAAGTTCTTGTTCAATGTAGTTTTCAACACAGGTAGAAGCTGTCTGAAAATGTGACCTCATCTGTCTTATGACAGCAGAAACAAAGATGGATTGAAAATATACCAACATTGCTCTGCCCCAGCGATCAAAGCCAGTTTAAATAAACAATGTTCTGTATCTATAAAGTGCACTAGGCTTTGAACAACTATTCATTCTACTTAAAGTATTTACATTTGCTTAAACAAAATCAACACCACAGATAAAGCAAGCGGTAAAATGAACACACAGAACTAGACCAAAATGTGAAATATCATCATTTATCCAGTAATATATCAGTTGTTCATTAAGATACTACCTTGTGCAAGGAAAACAATCTGAACAACTTAGTGGGTTTTAAATACAGCCTACATTCAGGATTGCATTATGTACTCAGTTAACATTACACAGCCTACGTCTGCTGTGAACTCAGGGAAGCATGAGTAGTTTCTGCCATTTCAAAAAGCTGGTATCACTGCAAAAAGTGAAAATTAGTGGGCGCAACAACACATCAGGAAAGAAGTGACGTGGCAGAGTGGGTGCCACAAGGTAGTAACTGATTATTAACTTCTGGAAAGGTTAGCATGAATCCTGTTTAGGCCATAAGCTACAGCCAACATTAATAAAAGTCATTCTTTATTAAGGAAACAAACTCTAAGCTGTGAGAATTATATAAAGCAGTTGAAAGGCATGATGCACAACAACATTTACCCTCTCATCAAGACTGGTTGGCATATCTAGGAAAGGACTGAGACGCTCTAGCAGAGTCTGCTCTTTCACTGGATCTGTGGTTAAACAGAAGCCTTAGTCTACACAGTTAACCTTACACACTGTAGTTTCATGTAGCTCGTCTGAAGGAAATTAAAGATACTTACGCAGCCACCAGCAAGAATTTCTGCAGCCAATGGGACAGAGCCATCTTTTGTTCTAAACTTATCTCTCACAAAATCATTAACCTTAAAAAAGAAAAGAAAACTGATAAATTAAAAGAATGGAAAGCATGCCCATCAGCTGCAGTTTTTATGCAGAAGAAAAACATACAGATGATGGATGGGGCTGACATGAAGCTACTAAGCTAACAAATACTAAATAAATCGTAGGTTGTGTATGAAATATTGTAAAGCTGACTATGTTTTTTTTTCCAACAGATTTGGAGCATCAGAGAATACATCTAGGAATCATTGAGAAGAAAAAAGAGAACATTCATTGGCTTAAATAACAACAAAACCATCACCTGAAATTTAATATTATTAAATCATTTAAGATTTAATGGAAATGCTTATTAAATTTGCAAATTTAAACATGGCTCCAAATAAATACCAAAATGTTCAACAGGAATACAATGCACAGCTCCAAATATCTATTTTTTTTAAAAAACACTTACTACTCACTTTTGTGAATAAGCAGTATACTATGATTTGTTTATAACAAGAAATTCTTCAATGCCTTGAAATCAAATTATTTAAGAAATACAAAACCACACAAGGAAAACATTTAGGAACAAAGTGCATGCAAACAAGTTTCTTTCTTATGGTCCTTTGCTATATGACCATATTATATCTTGTAATGTTAGAAYTGAAAATACAGGAACCACATGCAGATACAAAAGCAAAGTCCCTCCAAACTCAGTAAATACTTATGCTTTGCCAAGAAATAGAGCTGAAGACCTGTGCTACTTACAAACAAGTAAGTGAACTAAACAAACAGACTTAAGACTTGTCACATTTTGGAGCAAATCCAGAAGTAAGAGTTTTCAATCTGATACTTAAAAAAACAAAGCAAGCATGCGACTAGCATGCCCCTTTTAATGTCCAAAAGTGAGATGCAAACAGCTGCTTTGTGCTTTTGCAAATAGGTTTGAATCTGACAAAATCTCTGGAATGCACTCTGCTACATTTCTGACACCTTAAATATAAAAATCCGAAACGTTCTAAGTAGAATTAGTCAGACATAAAAATGCGCAGAAATGTAAAAGTAATTCACTTGCAAACTTACAGTAAGTTTTATGGCCTTTTCTGGTGCTACTCCTAATAACTGTGGTAACAGACCTGTAACATGGAAAGGGAGAGTTCAATGCATGCAGTAACGTAGCATTAACTAAACAAATCAACAACTCTACGTGGAGATCACCACCTAGAAACAGGGGCAATTTTTACAGCAATTTTGTGTTATTATATTTAATGAGGGTACTTAAACATTCCATTTTGAGAACAAACTTTGTGCTACCACTTCAAGTCTGAATAATTTCCTATATATGTATTTTAGTTACTTCAACTTTTTAAAAATCGGTGACTTTAGATCCTTTGCACTTGGACACAAACACAGATTTACCAACTATGTTTCAGTATCCTGCTCTACACTAACATCTTGTGCATTTTGTGTGTGCCTTCACATAAAAATTAAGATTTACTAATTAATCTTGCAAACAAGATATATGCATTTTAAAAATCAGGGTAATAGCGTACTTTTCTTGCAAAAGCAACAGTGTTAGATGGCACTGCCYGAGGGTATTGGGATAATAACAGTGCAAATAAAAATGCAAAATATTCAAATATGTATGARTGCCTTTTTGAGCACTCTCTAGTTCATCAGTTCTTAAAACAAAAGAARTTCTGCTGTTACCTTCCCATGCATGTAATTTCATATTTTATTCTGTTAGAAGTGATGCACTATAGGGCTGTAAGTGGGAATTTCTGACCACCTGCTTTGTTTGCTTAGGGTGAGGAGTTGGTATTTTGTAAACTTTTCAATGACACAGCCTACAAGCATGGCAACCTTCGCGAAGAGGCCTGGGGGTAAAAAGGTATTGCAAACGTTCCTCAGAACAAAACCCTCAGGGTACCCTCCAGCCCAGGGAGAAGGAAGCCCTGGAGCTGCCCCCCTTTGCTTTACTCAAACTCTGGGTACATCTCTGGGTACTTTCTGCAAGACCTGACATCTGCAATTCTCCCTGTTTTTACTCTTGGGGAAAGACGACAACTGCAGCTCCTCGTCTAAGAGCTCGCTTACTGCGATGCATTTTCCCAAAGATTTAAATGTCAGAATAACAAAGAGAAAACTGTTCGTGCACTGGATCTGCTACCATCCACCAGCCTTCCTGGTTCCTGCTCACTTTCACAGCAAGGAAAAGACAGCAGAGAATAGTGCCATTTGCCTCGGGGTTTCAGAAGAGCCAGCCGTATTTATTTACCTCTCTTAACAATTTTGCACTTGCCTTAGTATTTTTATTTTCAAAATGTCAAAAAGAGAGTATATACTCTGCATATACAGCTGAGGCACGCGTACACCTAGCTTTTACTTACAGCAGACAGGTATGCTAAACTAAGGCTGTAGGGATGAACATTCAAACACAGTAACGCTAAAGTCACATGCGAAGTTGCTCAAAAAAAGAGAAAGATTTTGCAGCATTAAATATCAAAATTTGAATTTCTGAATTAGTTTCRGTTGCATAGACAACTTGCATTCAGAATTCAATGCAAAAGCATTTAGGACAGTCAGAACTGCATATACCACATTTTCCACAGAACTACAAAGAGAAGACAAGGGTAAACAGTGAATYGAATTTTTATAGTTTAGCCTTAAACAGACCAAGTTTTCTTTGTAATTGCTATGATGAAAATATTCTGCCAGTCTAAATTTACATCTTTCTGAAGAACATATATGGTCTTGGATATTATGGCTATAATTTTTTAATCTTCAGAGATTAAAAAAACACATTTATTTTATAAACACAGTACCTGATCCCAAGCCTACTGTTGTCAGTGGAAATTTTCCCACTGACTCTTGTAGATTTAGAGCAGGTCTGTAAATAGATGTTTAATTTTACAAGTACTGGGAGACCATTAATTTTAAAATAATATATACATATATTATTATGTCTAATAAGTAACATGATTGCTGATTTACATCATATTAAACTACAGAAAAAAATACTTTCTAAAATATTCAAATATAAAACTATAAAAAGTACCCTAATTCATATATAAAAACAAAGAACTAAACAGAACTATATAATTTATTTAAAAATTTATATTATATAAAAATATATAATTTTCAGTGTCACACGTATCATAGGCAAGGCAAATCAAATGGATTTTCATTACACAGATTTGAAGATGTACTTCTTATCATTTTTCATATTTCAATTCCTAAGACTCTGCATGTGTAAAGGCACTTGTAAAATCTTAAAGAAAAACATGTTTATCTTGGCACGAGTTATTACTCCCATCTGCTCCTTTCCTCTTTCACTCCAATCTGAACGGGACTGTTTTGACTCAAAACTTTCCACATAACTTCAGCGTAGAAGAGAAAGTTCAAATTGAAAAGGCACCAGCTTTAAAAAAAAAGTGTTCCCCCTCTCCCCTTCACACTTGTAAGTATAACGCATACAGAGCTTTTAAAATGGCAGAGCTCATTTTAGTTCTACATTTCATAGCTTTGCCAGTTACCAATGAGACCTCCTGTCTCTAAGCCAGCTGCTCAGGGAGGTAGACTGTCTCCTCTTTTGTACTCTCACCTAAATTTACCTCTATTAAATTTACCTTTACTGAGCAATTTGTACATGCTGCTTGTTCATGAAACACATTACGATTTTCAAAGCTATGTTCCCTTTTCCTTGTCCTGTAGACGGGAGCACTGAAACACTGTGAAAAGACTTCTGAGCTTTCTAAAGATGAGCTTTGGAAGAGAGGAAACACATCATGGGCCACACACACCAATGCCATTTTCCTTGGCACGCAAGGAATATTTTCATATTACTGTGTGGCCACAGCTCTGCAATGTGAGCCATTCACAGAGGTAGGACAGGCTTAGAAAAGTTTGACAATGTTTTAAAATTGCATCTTATAACACCACAAAATAATATTTTGCACATAGRTGGCCTCCTAGTACAGGATACAACGTAAAACCCAATTTGCATTTCCAAGGCTCTTTAGCAGCAATTATCACACACTACTTTCAGGTATCCTAAAACTGCCAGTGTGTACAAGACATGTGACACAGGTATAGCAAGATTGTATGGGAAGCTGAAGGAATATGTGAGAAAGCACTGAAAACTCCATTTCGAGTTCAACACCTGGTGAAAGCAGCCTATTACTGTTTTGGATAGAGGGATGAGAGTTCACCCAGTCCAGTTGTGGTGACAACATTATGTCAACAGTCTTATGAAGCAAAAGTATTTTTAAGACTTCTAAAAGTGATCAAACTTTGGTTTCACATAATGTTACAGGCATGTTTTTCAACATGTGAAACTAACATGACATGACAGAAAGCTTTTAACAGAGTACTGTCAATTTTTCTGTTTAGGATACATGCAAGAAACTGGATTAGAAATCACTATTTTCCACTAAAACACAGTTCCTTTACACTATGCATGGGACTATTTCTTTTGTTAAGGTTTTGTGCGCTGACAAAACTTTTAAGAGTAGGATAATTCTTCCATTGCACAAAATGGTTCTTCACTGCATGCTTTGGGAGGACAGCTTCTACCCTGATCTTGCTATATCATGAGCATGGGAATCTCTCAGTAATAAAGAAGTTAGATGATAAATGAATGATTAAAAAAAMCCCCTAAAGCTAGAAGGTTACAATCTACAAGCACCACCTGACAAATTAAAACTCACAAGCTCAAAACAATCAAAAATAACCAARCCTTCCACAGCATCTCTTCTTTATCATTCCCTAGGTGAAGGGGAGTTAACTCAGATGCACAACTGGTGAAYGTTCCAATGAGCCACATTCTGTCTCTGGATTTGACTTTCCCATGGAATTATGGTCAAGTATAAGTGACATGATCCTTGCTAGATGTGAGACTGCTTAAGACTGTGAAACATTCTGTGATTCATTTAAGTGGTCTGAATATTAAAATAACACAAAGAAATATAGTTGACTTCCTCAGCTAGAAGAGACGTTGACAGATTAGAGCCTTGGTTGTTTTTTTCATTTTGCGTATATAACAAAAGGCGTTTGTGTTTCAAAATACACATTTCAGGTACAAATGTAGCCACAACAGAAAGTTATATCTGTGAGAGATGCGTATTTTTCTAAGTATTCTTCTTAAAAAGAGGCAGATGAAAAATTTAAGATGTACACTTAAAAATGGATCTAGACAAAACATTCAAACAATGCATTTTATAAAGATATGCACATTACAGTGATAAAATTTCTATGGAGGTTTATATTATGTTCACGTTTTTTAAATCAAAGTGCCTTCTCCATGGAAATACTGATTATCCTTAGGACCAAGTTTGCATTAAAGAAAATTTAGTGCTCTCTTCATCTCCACAAGATGGTGTAATTTATCCTTATCTGAGATTGGTGGTTTAGCACATGGTGGTCTTGCCCTTTTCCAATTCAGAATAGAACAATTGTGGAAAAAAAAATCAGCTCTTTTAACTGGATGGAAGTATGTGGCTTGTATTAATATCCTCTGAAGTGGCTCAGTTCAGAGTAGGGTTGAGGCTTCCTACTTGCTTTCCTATAGTGCAACATGACAGAATTAACCACTTCAAATATTTCCACTCTGCCCTGTTAAATGATTTTGCCTTGCTTTACTCCCAGTAAATGGGCAGAACTCTACCAGTTACTACTCCCTTCTCCAATGAAGAAGAACATTTACTTGAGTGTGAACACACAGGTGTAAAAAGGAGTACCACTCACCAACTAGCTGCAAAAAGTCATGTACTCTACAGTTCATCTTGCCTAATTCAGTATTTAAGATTGGAATGAGATGACTCACTGTAATATTTCCACATTAAACTGGCTGCGTATGTTCCTTTCCAATCTTCTTGCCTTCTAGAGTCTAACTGGGACCCTTCATTTCACACTCAGTTGCTCAGTTTTCTCCAAATGCGACCTCACTACAGATSTGGCAACAGTGTGAACTAACACAACTGTACAAATGAAGAGTTTTCCTACTTTCCTATAATGGAAAAGTTTTCATCATTTGAATGCTTAAAAAGAGCAGCTGAATTAGGATGCTCTTCATGTACAGGTCTGTTCAAAKGTAGATCTCAATTTGGCTCTAAAACAATGGTGGTGGTTGCCACCTCACCACATATTCCACGTAATCCAAAAATAAGATGGTTGCCTTGGATTTARGAGTTCAGCTTCACAAAACTGCCTGATATTTCACTCTCCTTTGGAAACTTGGACAACAGGAAAGGGAGGGAATGGGGAATGGAAAGATAAGCTATGGTGCTGATGGCTAATAAAGCTCCTCAAAAGTGGTAGAGACAAATTATTCTCTTTAAAACATGATGAGCAGATGGAGTTAATCTGCTTTTGTGAGGTTTATGAAGGTTTTTACAGTTGGAAAATCACTGTGCTTTAAAGTTTAAATAATACAAGAACAGATAATTGCGGAATTCTGCATTTTTATTCTTTCAGGATCATGGTAAAGACATACATTTGCAAGGAATACATTTCGGTCTCTAGTCAGTAACCGAGAC
This sequence comes from Eudromia elegans, assembly GCA_003342815.1. Taxonomy (NCBI): domain Eukaryota; kingdom Metazoa; phylum Chordata; class Aves; order Tinamiformes; family Tinamidae; genus Eudromia; species Eudromia elegans. The sequence continues at coordinate 1,118,656 of PTEX01000200.1, read as the reverse complement.
TTTCTTCAATTATGATTGCTACAAATCCCTACAAAATGGAAATCACGTCAGTACTCTCTATGAAATTACCAGGCCTACTCAAAAAACTACCGCAACCTCAGTGAATTTAACAACAGAATTTTCTCACCTCTAATAGTGCTGAAATAATTACAAAATCATATATTGTGGAGAAGCTACTTAGTTGACTTTTGGTAATTGAGATTGTAGGTTACAGAGTGTACGAATATCAAAATACTTGCTGTTAAAGTTGTTCAATACTTTGCCTTGTAAAACATTTTTTTGTTTGTTTGTTTGTTTTTGCATATCATAACATGCAACTGAAATCCTCCATGCTTTGTTCCTGACTCAGGTTTAATCTTCTCCGGCAATACCCTCTAATACCACTACTGCTACTATAAAACTATTCTTAAAAAATAAGTTCAGTCTTTACAGAATTCTTATTTCAGAAGCTAAAAAAGTTTCTAAGCGAGCTCTCTAAAAAATGAAATAGATAATATAAATTGCAAAAATCCTCTTTGAGGAGCACTCCGACAAATCAGGATACTAGAAGATTAATGCATCTATCTCTGTGCCTGAAAAAAATAAGAAAATAATACAGCAGTTCATGATTATTTGTAGCTATTTCTGCATTACCTGAACTTGTACCGCTGATGCCATGGATAACCAGGACAATGAAGTAATAAGAAAAAGCTGCCTTGTAGCTGCAGGCACCTTCTCAAGATGCACCAGGACTGGATAATGTGGATCCTGGGATGAGTAAATATAATTTCCAAGGTGCCTCTCTCTATCAACTAAAAAGGGAACTTGCAACAATTAACTTCCTAAGCTGAGTGACTTGGCTAAGAATAYAGAGCTGAGTCAAATCCCAGATAACCTCTGGGTGAATCAACAGGAACAAGCTAAGCAGAGGTAAAACTAAACCTTGACAAAGATGATAATTCCCAATGATCAGTGAAGCCGCACAGAACTGTTCAGAAGGACCTACTTGGCCACAAAAGATACCAAASGACATCTGGTTGATACCCAGCTCATACTCCATCTCTTTGGTTTTGAATAGAAATACAACAGGCAAGAAAGAACTGGGATTAAAAACAAAGATCAGAAACAGATAATTTGTCTAACTTCTSAGCAAACAGGACAAAACATTTTTGTACTAAAGACTGTTAAGAGAGACCTAAATTTGGCTAACTGTGCTTCTGCCACAGGAAATTACTCTTACTTCCCTTCTGCAAATTGGGAGAGTAAGAACAAAAAGGTCTCACCAAAATGTTCTCATTACGACAAAGCTTGCATTATCAGTAAGCTTGCAAACTCCTGATGTAGAATAGAATACAAATGCAAATCCCAAATGAGAGAGCTCAAATAAAGACGCAAAACCAGGCAAAATTAAAATTCATAACAAAAACGGGCTTTGGAATCCAGATTGGCACTGAACTCTTCTTAGTATCTTTCTGATCGTTAGTATACGACATTATTCTGAACTTACCTCTATAAAGCCCAAAGAAACCTTCAAAACGTAGCACTTTCTTGAAGCAATCAAAGCTATTTTTGTACATAAGCTCTCCCACAAAGGAGCCTGTAGATCTCTGGTTTTGCATTCGAGTTTTTACCAGATCAATTGGGTAGACTGCAGTGGCTCCAACAGCTGCAAATAAAATTTGAAAAGATAATAAAGAACACAAGAAAAGGACATAGGAAAATATAATTTGGCACTCAGTGTTCTTTAATTGCAATTGTCATCTTTTATATTTATTCTCATTGGCCATTTGCATCTTTTTTTCTCCGTAACATATTCTGGATTCATTAAAAGATCTCCCAYAAATTTTAATCAAAAGCATTACTTGTTGGCCCTACCTCATTAATCTGTTCTCTTCTAARAACAGGTTTGGTGACAAATCAGATAGAAACACCACCTGCAAACTCCAATTGCTTGTAAATGCCAAAACCACTGCAGAGTGGATGACCTCTTCCCATTCCATCTTACAGTCATCYCATCCCTCAGACATGGCTCCAAGGGAAAGCCAGAGAAAGCTTCCACTTAAACGAAGGGCAGGAGAGGGATGGGGGGGAATAAAAGAAGAAAAAAAACAAGGASTGAAGTTGAATAATCTTTTGCTTAGCTATGACTAACCTCCGGCAACTGAACCAAGGGCAAACCTGTATGCTGATTCTGCAACCTGGATGAGGATAGGTCGAGACACATCGCCTGGAGCTTTCTGTCAGGGCAGGATTGCAAACAAAAGGGGAAAAGGGGAACAGGAAAAATAATCAGAACACCATATTTAACATCTCATGATCAAACAGTTGTCTGGATAAAAGTTAGAAGAAAGTATTGTCAGATACCTGTAGAAAACCCCAGAATACACTGGGAATTTTAACTGTTATCTTTTTTTTTTTTTTTTTTTTTTTCACCACCAATTTCTGATTTCCATAGATTTAACCTATTAGAACTGGAATAGAAAAGACAAGAAAAACTGATGCTACACCACATATGTGGAATTACACATATCCAAAAATGAAATAGTGTCCCAAATATAAGAGTATGAGTGCTCACAGATTAGACCTTGAAGGAGGTAGACTACTATTTTCTACAGCTAAATGCAACTCCAATTTGGAGTTTCTTTCTACTATGAAGAGAAGGCAGGTAGGTCTGTTACTTCTAAGGCACCGTTCACATGTACCAGCTGAAGGCCAGGGAGGTTTCACAAAGGACCTTTACAATTTCATTCTTTTCTCACTTTTCTATGAGTGCTAGATTCAGCCCAGGGAAAAATAAACTGCAGAGGTGCTCCAGATTCCAAATTGTTACCTAATGTCAGAAAAGAATTAGGATGATGGAATTTCCTAAGAAGGGAGTGAGAGGGTAGGAGAGGCAGTCTTCACACTTCTGCACTTACTAATGCTTTTTGTAGAGTGCTGAGGAATATAACAAGAAAAGGGACATTTTTTTCTGAAAACGTGTTTAGGTTTCGGCCAGTACTATTGCACAACATAGCTGGAGTTGGCCAGAAAATTAATCAAAAGTATCAGTGTAGCTGAAAATCTTTTGAATCTGATCACCACACAGATGCTACTGCAAAGGATCTTCAAGGAAGAATGAAAATTGAGAACAAATAAGCAGAATATATGGCAAGATTTAATCAGGTTCACATTTTCTAGTCTCTTAAAATCTCATARAAATAATACTGGCAAAGACAGCGGCCCCAAAGCAGAAAATTCAAGAAGCTGCTACTTTCATYACTGCATTTTTGGCTACATTTTACTGCCACCTATTGTAACTTMCATTGCTTGATACTCAGTCCAATTCTAATGCTTTTAACTCCTTTAGGAGTCTTCTAGGAATAGACGGTCAGCTTTGGGGAGCCAACTTATTTAAATCCACCCCAGCACAGTCAACACGTAGTCACTACTCAAACAAACAGAAAACCACCATCCTAGATACTGCCTTGGGGTGGTGGGGAGGGTGTTCACATGGAGGGCTGCGAGAAGAAGGAGAAGAAGAAGAAAGGGAAGCAAAGTAGAGGCGCGTGTGTACACACAGAGGCCTGGCTCGCCGCCTGCTAGTCCTAAAAATGTAGCCTGCATCAACCCATTGTGGTCAAACTGGCGTCTCCATGCAGACCCAGAGCGGAAAAAAAAAAGTTAGTCTCACAAGACACAGAGTTAAAACTGCCTTAAAATAGAGACAGACAGACAGGGGGACAGAGAGAGGCAGAGAGTGGGTTAGTTTCAAATCTTTTATATAGAAACTTATGCCATTTTAAAAAGTATGCTAAAGTAATATTAAAATTTTAAAAAATCAATAGGCTTAGCATTTAAAGATCTCTTTTTTGTCTCAAAGACAACAAAAGCTCATTTTCTTTTAAACCACAGAAAGTTGCATCTTTCCTTTCTTCCACATATAGACAATCTTAATGTTCTTACTGAAACTGTAATGGCAGCCTAGACATAATCTCTCCAGCTTTGATATTCACCAGAACATAAGGCAAAACAGAGAGCACTTTGAAGCCCTGAACATGTATGTCTTTCCAGAGCTCATTTAATAGGTTGGATGCTGAGCTTAACATCCATACCCAAAGCAGGAAGCCTTCTTTCCTCATTAAAAAGAACAGTGAGTGACAGAATCACAAAACATAAACATCTTAATGAGGTATACACCTAATATTTACTGAATGGCTGGATGACACGTGTATATATTTTGTTTTACCCTTCCAAAGTAAATTGCATTTAACCTTTCAAAATGAAACTCAAGAGAAAGGGGCACAGGAAAGAGGTGGGGACATGATGCAGCTGAAAACATGATGCAGCTTAAMAGGAAAATTTGAACAGGGAGGTATTGCTCAGAGAAAGGGACTCTGCTTACTGCCACGGGCACAGAGAGGCAGGCTCTTTATCTGGCACTGCAAACGTATGGAACCAAACACAACAAGGGCAGCTCCTTTCCTTACCTGCCTCTGAGCTTCAGCCAGATTGTAGGGCAATGTCCCTTCCTCCAAAGGAGCAATTCTCTCAATGTCAGCTAATGTCATGCGTCTGAGAAAATTCAAGGAAGTTCAGCTTAGTGTTTGCTTAGAGATGAGTTTTCAGATCACAGAAAGTTACCTGTACACTTTGCCAGCACACCACCCTCTCCTGCTCCCCACCTCCACAGCCCGCTCCTTCAGAGAAGGAGGGAGGAGAAATGGAAAGAGAGAAGACAGATAACTCTCTACTTACCCCCGTGGCTCATATAAATCTGCTAATTGAAACAAGATGTCAACCTCCATGGGCGTAACCTGACCAAATTTCTGAGCTGCCAGAACAAACTCCTCTGCAACAGAATAAAAATACAGGAGAGAGAAAAACTAATCAAACAAAACAAGTAATCCAGAGYACCCCAGAGTTATTTATATTTTAGTTTTAAAAACAAGATGCTGGCAGGGCGGGGGTGGGAAAGGAAATAAAAGTGACCCACCACAAGAAGGTTCCTGCCACTATATAAATGGATGTTTTAAACAGTATATCCATCATACAAATACAAGCAATTCTCTGGTCTTAAGGCTTAGTGCTATCAGCAGGATTTAGGATATTTGACATACGGTATCAATCAGTTGCGGGTCAGAAGGAAAAAAGTAAAAATAAAAGGCAAAGAGTGTAAAAAAAAAAAAAAAAGAAAAGAAATGCAGGAGCCAGAGACGTGGAACTTCTCATGCATGCTCCCAGTAGGCCACATTAATGAAACCCTGGCGTTGCACAGGGAATTCTCTATAAAAGCGGTTAGATAGAGCAGATAACATCTTGTTCCAAGCTTGTAGATCAGCTTACTGTGCCGCCAATACAAGTTTATGGAATTCTTCAACTACCCTTGAAGGTCACTTTAATAGGCTGCCAATTTGGCAGGAGTCCTAGGAAGTTTTGAAACCTTTAAATATCTGAACATATTTTCCTCACCCAGCCCCCACTGTCAGTTTACTAGGACCTTCCTTCTGATGCAAACTAAAGGCAAAACCTGGAGCGTGGACTCCCATCAGAGCACACAAACCTGCGGGGGGCAGCAAGCAGCACTAACCAGGCAGGCTCCCCCCAGCAGGGATTTAAAAGCAGACAGATGAGTTCCTCCCCTCCACCCACCCTAACAAAATGCCCCAGAAAACTTGCAGGCTGCAAACGTTTCTACTAACCCTTAGTGACTTCCACGTCTTTTCGATTTCCAGCCAGAGTACTGTAGATCTTCCTAATGAGCTCCATGTTGTTAAGGAGAGAATTAAATCCATTAAAATAGGAAAAGCTGACCTGATGGGAAGTGGTACCTCCAGCGGCCTGGAGACGAGACAGTAAACGAAGTAAAGAGAAAGGAGATCATTACAAGATTAAGAAAATCTCAAAATAAAGGTTTTGAAACGACGTTGCTTTATAAGAGTGACAGTAGCACAGGGTTGCTTTCTTTTTAAAAAAAATGCAAAATAAAGACTCTATGGAAGATTATGTTACTGAAACTAATCATGACCAGAATGTAAAGCTTTCCCCACCCTACAAACCTAAACAAATACATATGCAGGATTACAGCAACATAACCAGTAGTAATTTACAAAGTTCAAGTTTCAGTACTGTTTCAATTGGAAATGTTTTATAAGTTGGTTTATTTCTAGTAATGAGGAAATCTACTTCTGCATGTAAAGTATATTACTACATAAAAAATATTCCAACAAAAATCAAAATATACTCTGAAAAGCTCAGTTGAAGCCTTGAAACTCAGAGGCATTTTGAGTTGTGGAAAGGCAGCCCTAAGCTCTGGGGCTTTTAGCAGGCAGTCAAACCAAACGGGCATAACACAGTTTGAACAGGAACTTGCTCCCAAATGAGAACCAAGCCTAAACCTTTATTTGGAAGTTGTGTTGGGCTTGCACATAGAAAAACTCCTGGTTCAGCTTCCTATGTTGAAGAGTAAGATCAGCGATCTGGCAAACTCCTGGGAACAACGTGTAAGAAAGCCTGAATGCAGCTGGCCTTGGCAGAAAAGCAAAAAGAAAAAGATAGGTGATAACAAGCTTGGGGAGAGAAGAGAGGAAGAAGGTATCAGGAGCCATCATCAGTCCATGAGCGCTCTCGCTGTGCTCTTCCCTGCCAGCTCCTTCCAGGATTTGGCCCCTCTCTCATCAGTCGCACTGTAGAATTGTAATATTTAATTTGGCTTATCATGCAGGGGTAAAAATTAGTGCTCTGTGAGAAACAATAGTTCATGAAAGACAAAGCTTACGAATTTTAGAAGGTCAAAAGAGACTTGCTTTGTGGTATGAGGCAGAAAGTTTCACCTGATAATAAAAAAAGTGGATTCAACCAAAATGGCAACCAAAATAGCACAAAGGGGTCTGGAGATCAGAAAGGTGGTCACTAAATAATAAAAAGCACTTCAAACTGAAAAAAGATACAGAGTAAATTGATTAAAGATAATATGCCAGGTAAATTGATTCAAATAATTTAACGYACTGATGAGTTTGTATAAATTCAAAGTATTTGATGCAGGAAGTCGAGGTAAAAAGAAGTCACTGGGGAAGATGCCCATAGATCATCACAGATCAAGAGACCATAACAGCTAACAGCGGAAAAAAGGGAAAAGGCATARAAACGAGAGTAGCAACATCCACAGAATCATTACTAGAGAAAATGGCATCTTTGTGTAATATTGTCATCTGAAGTTTCCCAAGAACCTCCTCAACTCCCAAAACTAGTGAGGAAAAAAAATAGCGTGTGACACYGAAAAGCATGAACCGTGCACAGCCTTGTGAAAATGTATGCCTTTAGATAGACACCAATACTGGCAAAAATTTTATCCTGTATCCACAACTAAAACCTARGCTAATTTCTGTATAATCACTATATTAATCATCAGGCCATGAACAGAGTATTTCCAATTCATACACTGTCCCAAGTGTTGAAATAACCTTCAGGAGCACTGAAAGGATATTACATAGGAAGTGCTTTGAGAATGAGTTCTGATGTAGGACTCAATGGCTTCATGACAAAAAGCACAATCTGCTATCAAAGAATGACTGGAAACAGGCAAACTTTAAGCTTGTGGGCCATTACTGAGGTCCAGCTACTGGCTCTGTCTTCCATCTCAGGACACCAAGAACTTTGAGGATACATATTCTGTAAGGAGAGTTGTTTCATACATATAGAAGACTACTGCTAGATTAAAAAAACTGTGTCCAAAACTTGGATTCTGTGTGCCAGGGATAGTGGTTGAAGTACATAAAAAAGGAATTCCACATGTGTATCTCATGTCTCTCCCACTGGTGCCAAAAAAGCTACTCACAGCTACTAGACATTCTTCTACAAAGGGAGTCAGCATGTGTGGCCGGATGGTGACCATAATGTCCCTGAAGTCCATAGCTGTGACTCTTCCAGCCTGAGCATTGTCTCGCTGCACAAAAGCTTGTTTTGCATGTTCTAGCTGTATCTCCTGAAAACACACAGAGAAAAAGAACAAAAAGAAGTTAGCCATAAAAGCATCATCTTAATATTCTGCTTTTGAGATTTGATATAAGGCAATCCTAAAGTGTATCTCATATTTGACTAACCAGATTAAATGTCATATTGCACGTCCACTCTTCCAGCTTTTGCTGTCTGCAGTGTATATGGCCCAATCACTTGGCTCGAAGTCTGTGACAGCCCCTTTGCCCTCAGGACATCAGGTCACACAACTCAGTTAACTGAGAAATGGAGTGTCCATCGGCAGCCCAGGGCCGGGGAGTTCCCACTCCGGAACGGTGACGTGGTCCACGCTGTGCACCAGCCGGATTATTGTCTGTGTCACAGCAGGTCAAAATCCACAAAAGCATCTGCTGCTCCTTAAATTAGGTAGTGTGACCATCATGGACATCTCTACATAAATACCTACTAATCTTGAACGCATCCCTCCAAAAAGTACCCTCATCTAAAATATAAAGCTATTTTATTAGCAGTCTAATTTAGCACTCCTTGTATCACAACTGATTAAAGATCACCTCTCAATGTTTCAGCAGGAGTAACAGGCAGAAATTCAATCACCTGCATTAGCTGACAGAACCACCTGATAAGTTTCCGTTTGTGATTCAAATGTGTCCCAGAAAGAAGGGAGAGGAGAAAGATATTTAATCACTCCAAAATTTACAAGATTGCCTGCTATGGCCTACAGCCTTTCCTAATAAATCTTTGCTATATTACTTTCTAACTATTTTTACTTTTCCCCAAAAGCAAAGAGTCCTGCACAGATGGTAACTTGAAAATATACCTCRACTTTTTGTCCAGTTTACAACTTGGCTCAAACCACAGTTACATTTTTGTTGATATAGCTCAGATGTACAAACCTGTGTTTCTCTGCTGAASAGAAAAAAAACAAATCCTTGCTATGCCATCCCGTCCAATTTCAAGGCTCAAACCCGCATTTTTCACTAGAAATGCAATGCCTATTTTTGAATACACATTTATAATAAATAAAAATGGAACCAGAGCAAAAATATGTCAGTAATACTAAGCAAATCTGGCCACAGACCATGCCATTTTGCTATTATTTCTATTATATTTGTGAATAAATATCTTAAAAGTCATATTAAACGACCTGCACTAATCATGAATCACAAGCATGATGTATTGACAGTGATTATGGTCTCCTGTAAGTTGATTTTACTTCACAGCAGCATTCAATAGAATAGAGAGTGAAGGGTGAAAGAATCARATCCACAAAAGACCTGCAGCAGCCTCCACCCTTCCTCCCACTCAGTTCACACTGGGCCACTGATCCACGCTATCATTCAAGGTCCCTTCTTTCTTTTCACTTCAGCTTCTTGACCTCTCTATTTTTAGCCCAAGTTCCAATTAAAATACTATCTCCTGACCTTAAAGGGAAGAGGAAAACCATCTTAAATATCAGGCAGAAAAAGGAAGAGGGGGAAAAAAGTTTCAGCACTATGTTTTACTCACAGCATTATTCAGAATTTTCTGCTTTTAATGAKAAATGCTTGTGGGGGTTATAATTTGAAGTGTTACAATTTCAGTTCTGTCACGTTTCCTTTACATTACAGCCCCCTATGTGGAGGTGTTACAATTCAGCAATAATGTTCACTCTGGCTGGATGCAGCTACGTAAGCTCTTGCTTCTTTCCAAATGGGACTATAATTTCAACAGAATTTGGAAGCAAGCAATTTTGGGAAGTTTACAGYGGGAGGAGCACAAGAGCACACAAAAAAAGCCTTGTCAGCTTGAGGCAGGCAGCTACGCAGGAGGMAGGCAGCTCTGAAGAGCTGTTGGATACAATAATTCCTGCATCCCTCATGCCCACCACCTGGCAGGTGGAAATATATGAACAAATGAACAGAAATGTTCGTCATTAARTGGCAGCATCACCAAGGAAAGAGAAACTGAGTTTAGCAGAAGGACTACATGGGAAACTGAAGGTTGATTTCTTCTCTCCTTCCATTTGCTTTTATCACTGCAATTCCTGGRAAGCCTACGGTGGCAGAATAGGGCACCAGAGCGCAGCAGGGAACCCTGGGGGCCCTTGCAGCACACACGAACGGTCTGCAACCCACTGCAAGCCCCAGGCTGAGACCTGGGCAAGACGTATAGGAGCTGGAGGGACGTATAGGAACTGTGTGAGAGTATAGGAGCTGGTGGAACATACAGGAGCTGGAGGGCTCTCAGTTGAGAGATGTCTCAGGCACAGCCCCAAGGCAGGGCTCATGTTCCAGAGAGATGGACACGAAGCAGTTTACACATTCTGTTAATAATTGCCAAAGACTCATCCTATCTTCACAAAAAGGCAGTCTTTTTTTAAAGCAGGGGTTCCTTTGAGCTGTGTGGAACACTGTTCCCAGCTTCACTGAACAGAAAGTGTGGGGACTGTTGCTTGACAATCTGAGCAAAGCAACGATACAGGTACATTCAGGCCTCATGGCAGCATAATCTCAAAAACAATTTCTATAAAAATTGGTCATAAAAAAAATCAACACACAGATGCCACTGCAGTAATCACTGTACACTGCACAACAGTGCAATAAACCTAAGGATGTAAGTTAAAAGCAAGGCTATCCATCTATCCAATGAGACTGCAAGTCTGAGAGCTAAGGCACCTCACAGAGTGACTAACTAGGGATCAAAAGGAGGCTTAGTAGCTACCAGCAATGACCAGGGAAATATGATGTTTTTAACACTGCCTATTCTGTCCATGAAGCCAATATAAAAAATACCACCTTAAAAAAAAAGCTGAAAAAATAAATCAAAACTTGGCCTTTCAGRAGGGCTCAGAGATGCCATCTGATTKGCAGTAATTTTTATTGTTTCACTGTTTCAGTCCAAGACTGTTTAGCCAGACAGATTATGGTTAAAAGAAATACAATCCTCATTGCTTTGCAATACAAATTACACGTCCTAAAGAATCTTCTCTGACTAGACTTTCTGTCATCCTATATATATTCTTAAAAAAAAAGTTTYTCCCTTGATGCTGCAAGTCTAGAATCACCCCAGCTAGAGTAAGTCCTTACAGAAAATTAATTTGCCCACGATGGCAGGCATGCTGGCACCAGAATTTTCAGAAAAAAAAGATTTCCCACTTAGAGATTTTACCTCAGCTTTCACTTATAGCTCATTAAAAACATCATTACTTTCCAGTTAGACAGAAATTTATGTTTAGGTTTAACTCTAATAGACCTACAAGTCATTAGATGCAGCACAATCCTTTCCACTGGAGCAGATCCCAAGACATCAATTATAAGTACTACTTCATCCACAAATATGCTGGGCATGAATAAATTCCCAGATAATGTGCAAACTGATTTACAGCCCACATACCAGCATATGTAAAAACCCAGTTCTACAGAATAGATTTTATATGCTGAGCAAGGGGCCAATATCACTGTTCATGAAACAGATCTACCATTTAAGAGATAATGGAGCCAGACCACAGGCAAATGGATAGACAAGACTGAAATGTAGCGGGGAGCTCAGGGCTAATTTTAAGCCAGCAACATGAGAAGCAAGGYGAAACAACACAGCTTTAGCTCGGTGCTGACACAGAGAGGTTGCTCTCTGTAGCTGAGATAAGCAGTTTGTAGTCTGTAGCAGACAGACAGGGGTATCTCTCCATTCTACTGTAGACTAAAAAAAGTGAGAGWACTCCCAAACCTCCCTATAAACTCTTTTTACTTCAAGCAGGAAGAGATGTGTTTTATGTATAGAAAAAAAAWATGTTCATTTTATTTTCCAGGTAGCTTCAGCTTTGTCAAAAGTGATGATTAGCCCAAATGCGACAACACATTATAAATATGTAACAACTGCATGTGGCATGATAATAGAACCCACCATGACTGAATTTTAATCTAGTTGGATTATTTCATTAGAAGTCACAAGTGGCATTGTGTTTACAAAGCAGTACCTGAAGCGCCTCTCAGAACCATCTGGTCCACGTTATGGGCAACAAAAAGAGCACTCACGCATCAGGAATGCAGAGAGGGAGTTTGGTATCCACTGTGGTCTCCTGCTGTCCAAGGTCCAGGCATTAGAACAAGGAGACCAGCTCAAGCACAGGCAGGATGTCAGAAGGAAAGGCTCAGTATACCAAAGGTTACAGAACTCAAGATTTCTATGCCTGTGAATATTAACCCTCCAATATTAACCCTCCAATCTATGCAAAGAATCAGAATCTCAGTACTTATAATGCTACAAGACTAAGGCTGACAAGAAAATTCACCTTCTTCCACAATTTACAGTTCTAGAAAGAGGATAAACAGATGTACCCACTTTACATCACTGGCAGAACATCCTAACAGACTGTAATGGCACTGGCCAAGCATTATTTCAGCCGAGCCCCRGGACAATCAGTCCACATTAAAGTCTCTTCTGCCTGCACCAATGTTGAGTGCATTTTTATTCACACCTCAGAACTTTCCCTAGACACATGTTATCTCTCTAGTCAACACCAAAAAATTGTTATTTTTATTCCTCATGCTTATGTTCTTCCACCTTCTTTCCATCCTAGCTGCCAAAGGAGTGATCTGGCTTGTGAGGGATCACTGCCATATCTCAGCACAACCATAGAATCATAGAATCATAGAATGGCTAGGGTTGGAAGGGACCTCTAGAGGTCATCTAGTCCAACCCCCCTGCACACGCAGGGTCCCCTAGAGCATGTGGCACAGGGTGGTGTCCAGGCAGGTTTGGAAGATCTCCAGAGAAGGAGACTCCACCACCTCTCTGGGCAGCCTGTTCCAGTGCTCTGTCACCCTCACTGTTAAGAAATTCTTTCTTAAGTTCCTGTGGAACTTTTGGTGCCTCAATTTGTGGCCGTTTCCCCTAGTTCTATCACTGGCCACCACTGAGAAGAGGCCAGCCCTATCCTCCTCACTCCCTTTCTTGAGATAAATCTTAYACTCTACACTACTACAAAGCAGAGATACACTTTTGCATTACAGCTAGGGATTAAAAGAGGAAAAAAAGGCRGAAGCAAATTCAATTATTCCCAGAAAATGAGATTCAAGGCAAAACTCTCAGTCCAGGAAAGAAGATCAGGAGTAAAAGGAATAAAATGCCTAATAACCAGGATTCATCTCTACAGTTATACAACTTGGGCTTCAGTTCTACATTCTGCTAATTCAAGGAAACATACAAAAAAAGACCATAAAAGTACTCAAAGAAACAAAAAAAGAAGCCAATTCTTCCAAATACCAGCCAGGTTACAAGCTATTTTAAGTTTGTGGCTCTGAACCTTTTTTTAGGTGGGGAGRAGAGTTGGAGAGGGGTGAGGGGAATGTGAAAAAAAAAAAAAGTCTTCTTTTCATTCCATATTTTTCTTCAGGTTTTCCTTAGACCTCTAAACAAACAGATGCAGGAGGCAAACAGGACTGGTAGTCTGTAAAACTGCGATTTTAATCCACCAAAATCAGGATATGCAGCCAGGGTTTACTCTGTAGGGAAGGAGGTACTGGAACACCAAAACAAGTGGCCACAGGCATTTTTTTTTTTGATCAAGCAACAGATCTGCATTATTTTTCCTAAGGAAGTTCTAGTTCCCTCTTCTATCACAAAATTGTTCTACTTCTCTTTCTCTGCTATTTAAGACTTGCAGTCATCAATACAAAACCTAAGGGAAAATGACTGAAAATGACTTAATCATGTGGTATCTGACGTCCTCTTTACACAAAGTTAATTAGGCTCTGTTCTACAAAGTCAATTTGAAACATTTGTCTCAATAGCATTATCTTAATTATTCTTCATCAAAATGATACTACCTCCTACTGTGAACTAACATACTGGTGTAAACAAAAAAGAAGAAAAAAGAAATCTTGCATCCTTGAAGAAGGTTCCCATTTTAAAACTCTCTACTGTAAATACTAATGCAAGCATTAAGTATTCAGAAGGCATACGAATAAGAAATTCATGTTCTGCCACTGCAAGGATCACATTCCCTAGTAAGACTATTTTTCTTATTATGTCTGAAATACAGATCATCTGGTTTTTTGTTTTTTTTTTCTTTTTTGTTGTTGTTGTTTTTTAATTAACATATTTTGCTTTCTCTGATGGGGTACCCCAAAGTATGATCAGGATAAAATATGGAGGGACTTTATTTTATTGTCTATATGACACAAGCACAATTAATTAGAATTTCTCTATTTGAAACACTCTTAATAGAAGAAAGGTCAAAAGTAAAGTAGTATTTGGAAAGGGCTTGCAGCAAAATAGTACCTTTACTGTAAATCTGAATTAAAAGCAAATTTGGTAAACACATTTTTTAAAGATATAAGTACTTCTTAATAGCAGTCTGACAACTGAGTCCAGAATGTTCAGTATTGTTATATAACATTCTTTGACTCATGCAATTTAAACAAATAGGAGATTTCAAAGTTCAATGTCAGAGTTTATAATTTCATGTCACTATCTGTAAGAAAATATAGAAAAGACCATCTAAAAATTTAACTATAAGCAGATCCTCCTTATCAACACACCAATAATGTTGACCTCCAATGCCAAAAAGCCTATACACAGTCTATGTTGCATTTTTCCTACCAGTACACTATTTGGCAAGCTTGCAATTACTTTGATTCTTATATCCTTCTTTTTACTTTTGACAAATGCATTGTATTTGACCCACCAGTAGAAACTGGGTGAACTCCGCATACGTTAGGTGTCTTTTTCGATCCTTTCCAAAATGCAGCTGTACAAACTCCGAATTCCAGTTAAATGGAATGTGCTGATGAATTGTAGTCTGGCCAAAAACTTGCTTAGCATCCTCTGGGAAGAAAAAAATAAGTTTATTTAAAAATGAAATAGAAAAGCATATATACATATATATAGGCAAAAAAGTTAAAGTAACTGGAAAACCATATTTTTCATATGAATTAGTAATATATTCTAAAGCAATCGTTTTTTAAAAAAATCACAACAAATGAAAAAATTCAATCATCTTCATAAACATATCATCTAAATATCCACCTTATTTGCAAAGTTACATACGAACAATATTGGATTAGAATATTCAAGTTTCAAAGTCAAGCAAGACAAGATCAAAATTAAAAGACAACTTACAAAAAAAGATGACGAGAACTAAACCAATTTTCAGCATAACCTTTTCAAGCTGCTAACAAGGAAAGTTTTGTGTGGCCATAATTCAGGCTTTTGTAGTTTTCCAGGAGCTCTCCACATTCAAACAAACTACAAAACTAGCAGCATTTCAAGTTCCATTTCCTAGCGTTACTTTACAGCAGTAGCCACACGTAGGGGCACAAATGTATCGCCAGCACAAGCCGGATTTTAGCAGTCGCTGGCTTGGTGGAGGTGGAAGGAGGTTGGTTTGAGCACATGTAAAGGCAAGCTGCAGTTTGGTTTAATTCAGTCAGCTTAAATGGCCATAAGGTGGGTATCGGCTCAGCATACTTTTTTGGGGAGCATTTAGGAGGAAGAAATACTGTTTGAAACACGACAAATAGTGTTACCAATAACAAGGCCCACAAATGGTTGAAGCTGGGCTGTATATGTTTTAAGTAATGGAAGCAGCAACAAGAGCCAAAGAAATACCTGACTTTCAGTCTCTCACGATAGAGCCCACTTCAATGCAACAGAAAAAGATGTCTGTCTYGGCCAAAACAAGGCACGAAGGTATCTTACAAAGGCAGAGCTTCCCAAACTGCTATACGTGTTTTTAATTCCTGCACAACCTGGCTCGCAATGCCGGCCAGGAGCGAGTTCTCATCTCCTGTGAGCTCTTGTGGGCACGGAGAGCTTGTTCCCAGGAGTCGGCGCCAGGAGCTGCTTTCCAGCTCCCTCYGCTCCCTGTGGGAAGAGGGAGCAGGAATCCACGCTGAGCTCCCGCGTGTCTCTGCGGGCGCYGAGCTGGAGGCCGGTTCCCAGCGCCGGCAGCGCCGTGGGCGAGGAAGGCAGCCCRGCGCTGAGCCGCCTCTCGGCCACGGGAGCCAGGAGCCACCTCGGTGGCGCCAGCCGCGGCCGGCAGCACGCCCGGGCGCCGCTGCCGGCTCGTCCCCGTGCCATCGGGCACGCGGAGGCGGGAGCCAACTCCCTGGCCTCCGAGGCCTCCCCGGGACCGCGGTGCAGCCCAGGTAAGAGGCAGCGCCAGGCGGGCACCGCCAAGGGCCTCTTGGGAGCGTCAGGCTGCGTGCCCCCTGGCCCCACACGGACCATGAGCGCACCGTCTGCCACCACCCACCAGGAGAGCATGCTCCGGGACAGGGGCTGCTCGCGCTCTGAGCCGCTCTGAGAACCAAGCCTGCAGACCTCGCTCCATCCCTCAACTGCACCTCCAAAACCTGCTCCTCCACTGACCCCAGGGTATCAGTGCTGGAAAGACCTGTATTTAACTTGAGAGCAGAGAGATCGACCCTGGCTGACCTCATATTCTCAAAATCCAAATCTCCCGGCTAATGTCCTGTGAGAGTTTTCCCGAGTAACTCGAGACCGTGCCCCCAGGACAGCACTGTTGATTCACGTCTTCAAGCTCCACCATAACCAGCCCGGATTTCGCCAGCCAGCCTTCTCCAGAGCAGAATCCTGCTCCCGGGGCAAGCAGAGGGAATGCAGACTGGTTCAGGGAGAGGTCTCATCCCACTGCCAAATGCCTTTTATTTACAATGCTTCCTCCTGACCCGACTCATGCACCTCGCCTCCCGGCAAAGCAGATGACCCTTAGAGGCTCCTGCTTTCTGCTAGACTTCCCCCTGCCTTCAATCTTAAAWTCAGCACCAATGACAAGGCAAGAGCCTCAGTCTCGTCTGCAATCAGCAGAAAGTTTTCCTTCCTTGCTAGGAACCCCTCTGCTTTTCCAGAAGAAAGAAGATATTCCCCAAAGAGCTCAAGTATCTGTTTCAGTTCCAGCAGCAACCAGATGCTCATCATCTTCCTGAATTCCCCCTACAGCGAGAYACTAATATTGCTGGATGAGATAAGAAACAAGCCACATTAAAAAATATGGTATGTTCTGTTGGACTCCAGGCTTGTCTTTGTCAAAGGGGAAAAAAATGCATTCTTATTCAATGTGAGGTAAGAGATAAGAAAATCTTCGTTATAAAGGCAGTCTCAAATTCCTTTTGATGCRAACAGGCTCCTCACAGTCTTTATTTCACCTGGTTAACATATGAAAGTTACAGACTGTCCTGTGATTATGCCATTGATTTTATTCTGATTAGTTATCGCAGATTAGCTAAGGAGCAACGCATCTTGCCCCCACACACTCTGTTTYAGACACTCCTTAGTTGTGGCTTACAGAAGAAAATTCCACCTCAAGTAAACCACTCAGCAGAAACAGTGAAAAGAATGGTAATTTCAGAATAAAAACATCTTTTAATTATTGGCATTACAAATACCAAAGTAACCCACAGCAAAGGAGCTTATGACCTTATCAAGCCTGCTAAGAATATATTAAGGGTATTTGCATCCTCTTGTCTATTTTAGAGATTAAAGGCTATGTACATGCCTCAGAAGTTCACAAAAGTACAAATACTCCTTCAAACACTCCAAGCAGAAGATAGTGCATGAGATTTGTGCCATGACTTGGAAAATACAGACTTCAGCATTAGTTTCGGCATTTAGTAAAATAGCAAGATTACTCCCTACATTACATTACTTAAGCTTTTCAAAATAATACTGCAAATTGATGTCAATATGTCTTTGAAACTAATACCAGGTRCTTTTCTGACAGTGTGTATGTTGGATTATACGGTGCAGCTAGCCGACTGGAAGATTGCCTACTGTGCTTTTATTGACTGCTTGATGGTATGAGACACGGTATCCTGCTTGCCCCAGACTTTACACATATCCTTTCTTACAAATATTTATAGTTCGCAACTCCTATATAAGTTCAGTGGACTGCATCTTAATTTTTTCCTGCTTTCCTCACCAGACTCATCACCTCTTCATCCACAACAATTTATCTGACTCCAGCCTTGTCTGTAGGCAAATTGCCCGATTCAGATACTAAAGACCGTTCATGCTCCACGAAGAAATCTTCAGTACGCTAGCCTGTGATTTAACTGTCAAAAAGCTAGCAAATTGTGCACTAGAATTCACTTCAAGGTATGGTTCAGTTCAGGCAATATCATCTCTGAATCAACCAAGTCCAGCATTAAAATAAAAAACGGACATTTTTAAAATGCAGTCTTGCCTCAAATCTGGACTCAGAGTTCCAGTTATCCTCAAAGAGCTGAACTAAACTCAGGGACAAGAAGCGGAGAGGAGCAACAATGTCTTTTCACAGAATCACAGAAGGGTTGAGGTTGGAAGGGACCTCTAGAGATCATCTAGCCCAACTCCCCTGCTCCAGCAGGGACCCCTAGAGCACGGGRCACAGGGTGGCATCCAGGCCGGTTTGGAAGATCTCCAGAGMAGGAGACTCCACAGCCTCTCTGGGCAGCCTGTGCCAGGGCTCTGTCACCCTCACAGGAAAGAAGTTCTTCCTCATACGGACACRGAACTTCCTGTATTTTAACTTACACCCATTACCCCTTGTCCTGTCACTGGCCACCATTGAGAAGAGTTTGGCCCCCTCCTCCCTACATTTATCCCTCATGTATTTATACATATTGATCAGATCTCCTCTCAGTCTTCTCTTCTCCAGGCCCAGCTCACTCAGTCTTTCGTCATACAATAGATGCTCCAGTCCCTTAATCGTCTTTGTTCCTCTATGCTGGACCCTCTCTAGAAGTTCCACATCCCTCTTACACTGGGAGCCAGCAGTTTTAAGAGCCAGAAGTTTCTTTATTTGTTTATATCTTTCTTAAAAATAAAACAGGTTCAGTAAATCAAAGAATAATTTGGTTTGGAAAGGATGCCTSGATGTCATCTGGTCCAACATGCTGTCAAGGTAGGTCCAACCACTTTAYGTTGTCCAGGCCATGTTCAGCTCAGGTATAAATATCCACAAGGATGGAGATTATACAACCTCTCTGGGCAACCATGTTCTTATTTGGTGTTAAACCAATATTTATCAAGATATCTGATGAATTGAAGCTTTAAATCCATGTCAAAACATTATTTATTTGGTTTGAAAAGCGCAACATTCTAATGCTACAAAGACTGGAGTTGTAACAGCAAAAGACCCAAATCTAGCAGAAGACAGGATCACTTCCATATTTGCCCTGCCTAAGCACAGAACACTTGGAAAGTGAAATGAAAAACAGATTGAAGGAGACTTTCAATAGTCACTTTTAGAAATACATACTGTCATTTGTGACAAGCTTTTTTTAAAAAAAGTTTTGAAATTCAAATATAAAATAAATTTCAAAGTTCAAAAATAAACATTATTTTGTCTCTTCACTAATTAAAAAACAGAAATCTTATCATTTTGGTTTCTGATCACCTTACAAGAAGGATCTTCTATACTGTCTCCAACTAAATGGCCTGCTGGTTTGAGAAGTGTATTTTTGGTCTTTGGGTGCCAGGGTTTTTCTCAGCTCCACCGCATTCACTATCTTTATGCTTAAATGCACATAATACAAGCTAGTACACTATATTCAGATTTCCTTACTGTGATTAAGAATTATAACCACTATTTTGGAATAACTACAGACTTGTGTAACACAATAAAGAGCAGCAATATTCCCCACATGAAAATAACCTGTTTAACATTTAAAAGAAGTGAACTGAATGTCATTCTTACACTACAGTTTGCATTTAATGGARAAGTCTCATCTTCTAGCTAGGAAGACCTTCTAGGCATTAATCAAAGTTGTTAGGAGAATTACTTGTATGTGCCATTAAGTTATTTGACAGAGCAAGCTACTAAAACCTTTATGGACTACAGTTCATAAATACCTCATGTATTAAACCTGAAAATCTTTCAAACTAATTATTTGCACAAGTGCCTGTTTTGTGCAGGATAATTGTTTGTGTCCAATAAAATTAATATCATCCCAACATAGAGCTAGAATAAGTTTCATGATCAGCTATAATCCTGCTCATCTTACAGAATAGCTGCAACATTTCTGCAGAAAAATTGAGCTAATTTTATAGTTGTATACTATACCTTTTAGCTATTAAAGAATTTATGCATGGTACAGAAAATTTGTAGCAAAAATCTGAACCTTGACAAAAATGAGATTACACTGATGATAAAGCTAACAGTAACTTTCATAAGGAACATAGGCCACCTTCTGCAAAGGGTAAAGCAAAAGAAAAACTTGAAAAGAAATGAAGTCTTACAAGTTAGCGGAGTTCCACATGCACCAATAACCTTTTCAAACCCTTGGCAGTAATTGTTTCTATATTCATCACACTTAAGGGCCTAAAGAGCAATGCATGAGCATTAGAGCTGTAACTTGGACTCAATGAAGCAAAATTAATGCAAAGAGTGTMGAATAGATATTTTAGTGCAAAGAGATAAGAGTTTTAAAACTGAATATGCAAATCTCCTTCATTCCGCTCAGACAAAAGATGATACTTATACAAAATGATGTTTTGTTAATGTAAGCATTTCTGATTGCACATTTGGAAACAGCTTCTTTAAATGGCACTCAAAAAAATAAAAGTACACTTTTAAATTAAAAACCATTTAGGATAAACTCTAGATAGATAAAAGACAACAACAACAAAACTTATTCCAAGGTGGCAATCAAACTATTCTGGTCTRCCCTCAGGATTCAAGAGCCAACTGCCTCACCAACAGCCCAGACCAGCAGGGTTGAGAACAGAAATGATGTTGATGTCCACAGGCTCTGCACCAGGTCCTCATTGACCATTTGAARCTGTTCTGTGTTCTTGCACAAGCTGCACTGTCCTGAGTGCATCAGGAGGCTCTGTAAGATCTTCTGCAAAYCCAGGATTTGTCTGACAGAAGTACAGCGGATGTCCCTACTGCTTTCTCAAGGAAAATGCATCAAAATGCCTCTACAGGGGCACACTATGAATTAAATAACACACTGACACAGCTTAATTACTAAGTTTTGTGAAGAAAAGGCATGCTTTCCTCCAGCTTCCCCCAGCAAAAGGGTAGCAGGAAGAGCTGTCACGGTCACCAACTTCCATAGGTTACAAGCCTAGAATAGCACTCTAAGGCTGTAATTTTACTGACTCTTAATTCCTTGCAAAACGTGGACTAACATGTATGCTGCAATTCTGAACCAGAGAAATTAATTTAGCTTCTTTCCCTCATAAAATACGACTAGAAAGAGACCTGGCAGAACCTCCAAACTGAAGCTTGCACAGCAAAAACTGAGCACACAATTGAAGTTAATGGAGTAGTGATATATGACTTGAGAGGGGAGGGGTGAATTGGAAAAAAGGCAGCAGCTACGGTCAGTGTAACTTATCTGCACTGTCTTTCCGCTATGGCTTTAACACAACAGCTTCATTCAAAAAAGTGCGAAACTCTCCACTAGTGTCCTGTATTTAGACTAACTGGTTTCAGCTTGTGCCAGAACAGTATGGTTGGATGTACACACTTGCACATAAATATCTGAACAAGTCTGAATTTACTTCCCTCATTAATTGTGTGTGCACATGTATGTGTGTGTATGCACATATACATGCGTGTAGCTCTTTTTTWAAAGTATAACTAGTTGCTGCAAATTTAGAAAAAAATTCTCAAAGACAAAATTAAAGTAAAATACTAAAACGGTAATTTTAACCAATTTAGCTATTTTGAGCAAGTCATGACCAGTGCTRAATTGCAACAGGCAAGCAAAGATTTCCGGTGCTTAGCACAAGGCAGGGATGCTTGTGAGTAACTAAAGTTCTTGCATTATATTTAATGTCCCCATTTCGATGTGGAGAACTGAAATAGTCATCTGGACTCCTTTGTGTTTCTCCTATCACAGAATGGTTTACAACAGGTCTTGACTACCTCAATAGCTTTCCTCACACCGGCAGGGAYTGACTTTGCTGCAGTTGTCCAAAAAACATAAATTTTCTTCAGCATTCACRTGATTGTTTCCTTTAGCAGTTTAATGTATCAACTAAAGTGATAAAATGCAAACTCTTGGCTCAGAGAAATTATCCTAAAAGAGCATAAAAGTTATTACACTTTACTCTCCAATACAGGCTTGAGAGCTCTATTTCTTTAACAGCTATTTTGCTTAGATAGATGGTAGGAAAAAAAAAATCACTTTCTTGCAAAGCATTAACATACATTTTCTCTCACTTAAATTCTTCAATTTCAAATGCACCACAAAATGTACTCCCACAACAGTACTGTATTAGTATAAAACTATTTTAGTTCAATTAAAATGTCTAACTATCTACCCCCAAACCTACCTAAACTGTAATTTTCACTTTGAACACTTCCAACATGTTCTCAATTTTGTTTTCTTTTATCGTCTATCACAAATCTGGTCCTGCATTCCAACTGCTGGAAAAAAATAGTTATTAACTGCTAGGTAACAGCAGATTTTCCAATTTAGAAAACTGAAGGACACACACTGCAAGGATGTGTATTCTGCTATCTGAAATTTCATATTAAAATTTGCAATAGCAAAACACCTCCCTAGCTCTCGGAACCTACTAAAGTATTTAACTCCTAATTTGTAATCCATGACAATTTGAAATGGAGATGGAATAAAATCAAGCTTAAGGCATATACTGCTGCYGCCACAGTTTACATATATTCGGGTGTGGAAGGCTCTGGTTCCTCCTCAAAGGCTGCCTAGTAATCTCATTTTCTCTCTCTTTTTATTTTATTTTTTCCCCAACAGCATAGACAAAGGATGGCTAACCCTCATCTTGCTGTTTGCCAAGGAGTGACTTTGTATGGCTGAAACTTACTCTCAGCTTTCCTTTATCCCACCTTTTCCCCACTTTAGCAWGAGGGCATGAGAGAAAGCACAATATTTTAGGCATTTGAGCATGCAGTACTCTTGAATTATCTCACCAACTGGAAGTGCTCTCTGTCACCTCTACGTTTTAAAATTGGAGTCATTGCAGTCAATTGTGCAAATCTASAGTTTACCTGTCCTAAGAAGTGGATTTTTGGCGTCCTGAACTGGAGCAGCTTTGGGACAGTTCTCCCGGTCTCTGGYAGGACGTACATACCAATTGGGGCGCATCTGCATTGAGTTGTTCAGTAAACACAGATCATGAGCAATTAAAAAATTTCCCCTCCAAATTAATGCAATTAAAAATAAATACTGTTTGGTACACTGGTCACTTCAGGCAAAGCAATAAGGCTGCACAAATATCAGAGAACGGATGCCTTCCCAACATGCCTGCACCTCCAGGTAACACGTGAACATCTGGAGCACATYAATAGAAAGCAAAAGCTTACGACGGCTGGGGGGCTGCCCTCATAAAACGAACTGGTTGACTCGGCATGTCCGCGGGAGGAGAGCAGCCCCTGGAGCGCCAGCACCTCAGGGACAGGCCCAGGAGGGCAGGGAAGCTCCCGGCAGGCCGGGGTCTCGCACTCACTTGCYGCTCTTAAGCACACGCAACCATCTCCGTTCTGCGGTACGGAGAAGCAACAGAGGCCACACAGCACCTGCTGCGCACAGAGSTGAGATTAAGGACAACACTGCTAACCAATGTCTTTCAGATGTACTAAGTAGACTTTACAGGTGACAATAGCCAAAAAGGCCTCCCAAACTTCCAGAACACCAAGAAGCTTCATATGAATCCTAACAAACTGTTCAGCACAAGTTCCCATAAGGAGAGGGAGACAGGCTCACTACTGAGCAGAAGGTATTTGGTTGTAACTTTACTGCCATATCCAAACTTTTCAAACAGACTCAGCTGTCTTTCAGGCTAAGTTTACTTTAATGAAAATGTAAACACAGAGAACATCCTTCTGTTTTTGTGATTTTCTCAGTTTAATTTATTGACATTAAGCTTCAAGTTTCTGGAAATGTGCTGACCTTCTTGTCCTCCTACCTTCCCTGTTCGGGTTGTTGGTGCTACTGTCACCTGTAAAAGTGAAAATTTTGCTTCTTCATAACATACCCACACACTATCCAATTCAGCTTGACCATCATTTCCATCTGAGATTCCTGAGCACACCTATTACCTCTACTAAACACAGTAAATATGCAAAAAACAGGCTACTTCCAAGAGTAACATCCCTCTTGGCAGTTAATATTCTGGATTCAAGCACGGTCACTCCTGTCTTCCTTGGACAGTAAGAGGAAATAACAAAAATTTATACAGAGTATTGAACATTTGGCTTACTCCAACTTATTTTTCAAGATGCGATCCCTCAAAAATATTTCTACTGGAGCTGCGATATCCATAATTTAAGCTTACCGGCAACAACCTTACATTTCCTTGTTACCTTTGGTGGCCTCCCAAGAAGCCACATCACAACAATCACAGGCTTGGAAATCACTAGGCGCCATGAGGGCACAAAAACAAGTCTACCCTTCTTGCCCTGACGAAGAATAACACACAGATCACTCCTGCAAAGGCCAACTGTGCAGGCTGCTGAACTACACTGAAGTTTTTACTCTCCCCATACTTGGGTGCTGCCGAGACGGCGCCACATGAAGGGGTGGAGGCACCAGGTTCCCTCGAGGCACAGGGAGCCGTGACAGGGAGACCTCACGCTCTGTGCGAGGCGCTGACAGGAGTGTGCAGGCAAGACGGAGCAGCCTGGAGCAAGGGGTGATGGACACAAGCCGGAACATGGGCAAGTCCAACAAGGTGTTAGCAAAAGGCTTTTTCACCACGACTGGTGCTTTTAATAAAATGAAAAATCTGCAATTCTGGCAGATTTAGAAAGCTCAGTTGTATTTTCTAGACACAATAAAACTTAATTGTGTAAAAGGAAGAAGCTTCTCTTAGTATTCCTAATGACAGATTTACTTTGCAACTGAAACATGCTTTGTCTTACTTTAGATGCCTTCAGGAATGTGTGCCTGGTTATGTAACATTTTAGTTACAAGAAAAAAGCAAACAAGAAAAGCTTGCCAGATTGACAGTATGTCAAGAAATGAAACTCTATGAAAACAACACCAAGCAGATTTCAAAAATTGTTTTGAAGAAAGTATACTGAAGAGGCATCCTCGCATCCTCTTATTAAAACTAGCCATTATTCATACAAAGTCCAGTAAAGACAAAACAAAATTACAGATTAAAATTAAAATCTTGTATTTGTATATTGCTGCAATTGGAATTATCATATCTAGGCAACTGTCAGTTATAAACCAACCAAAGTTATGCTGCACAGGTTTAAGCCAACAAATCACAAGCTACAAATGGTTTCTCAGCAATATGCACCAGCAACAGAAACATCACCGAGCATTACCAAATATTGCAATTTATCAAGTGATCAAAGCTTACAGTCTCAGCAATTTATTTTGATAGTTCAAATTTCTTTTTATATTGCTTTGCATGGCATTGAGTGCATCAGGCTGGCACCACTGAGTTGGGTGATGTAAAAGAAGAAAAAAATTATGGATCCTCTCACATCATAACATGTAACTATAGCATCAAAGCATAAAATAATTGTTTGCAACAAAAAAAGCCTCAAGAGTTAGCTTGCAAAGTCTGACCTAATCACATAGCGAGGGAATCAGCTGTGGTACTCCTGTAAGAAATCCTACCAGGCTGAAAAGGTAACCATGCATTGTTAGAGGGAAAAATTCATCACAACAGCTGCATATGTCTTTAAACCTCTGTTAAAAGCTATGTGCTGCTAGCAAGTTTACAAACAAGTATTCAGGCAACTCAAATATCAGATAAACAGAATGGCTTTCTAAGATATATCATTAATAAACATGTTTCTCTAAGAAATGGATAGTGATATAATTAATAACAGAAGTAGAGACCCACAATAACAGTCTACATGTAAAYAGAGAGTTTTGTTTTGAGACAAAAACAGAGATATTCCTCCCAGCTCTGCAGCTGCTCCGCCAAACAAGCAACAATTTGGGGGTTAGGTTCCCCGTTCCCTTTGGTTGTGTTTGTTGTTGTCGTCATCRTTGTTGAAGGGCAGACTTCCTTCACTGCACACTCTGCTTCTCAGAGCAGCGCAGCATCCATTTTGAAAACAGCTTCAGGTTGATTTTTTTTTTTTTAAATCATGTACCCCCCACAGCTACATTTCAATAAGCACAAGAATTTCTGTRCAGTGGGAAATTCTACTTCAAAACAAATGCAAATTAAAATTTTCAGAGCCGGGTTCAACATCGTCTGCCAGCCCAGACTGGGGCAAATCGCATCTGCGCTTGTGCCTTTTCCTCTCCTGTGAGCAAAATCCAAGTGGGTAGCGGTTACCTCCCCTTCAGTGGCACTGTGAGAACCCACCCTGGAAAAGGACAGCGCTAGTCCAGAGACCCCCCCAACCCCGCAGCACCATTCAAGGCTCAAGACTGTTAGTTTTAGTCATTTCCTTTACCCATCTGAAAATAAGATGGAGGTTAGGACGACTTAATTTTTAAACACTGACATTTTTACCCAAGCATCTTTTTTTTTTTTTTAAATGCCATCTAGTAAAGAATTTCAAAGGGCTCTGCTTCTTTAATGAGGCATTAAAATACAGTCATATGACAAAAAAGCAACTCTACTAAGTCTCTTAAACCCCTGGACTTACATTATCAGCTTTTATGTGCCTGTCAACACTCAACAGTAAGAAGCAATGGTTTGCTCTTTGCCTTGAATTTAAAAGCCAGCTAAACTTCCTCCCACTTTCCTGCTGAGAGCTTTAACTCCTTGCAAACTGTCAAAGCCTTGACACTTCAGCAGCAGATAAATCTACAACATGATGCAATGGCCAGGTGTAGTCGCACCGGCCACTCATTTGCTACTGACCATTTCGTCCTCTTCTAGAAGGGATAAACTGGAAATATYCCCTTCCCCCAGCCCCCCTGACACACACACACTGCTCACAGATCAGCTTTTTTGCTTTCACACAGATGCTGGCTTTGCTCATGTACTATGCACAGCACAATTTAAAAAGAACACCAGCATTTAAGATGTAGGGACATCTGCATATGGCAAAATGCAATGGAATTTCCAATCTGAAAGGTAAAGTAAGGAAGTTGCATCATTTTCTTCAAAAAAATGTTAAGCATTAAA
Source organism: Eudromia elegans (assembly GCA_003342815.1). Lineage (NCBI taxonomy): Eukaryota > Metazoa > Chordata > Aves > Tinamiformes > Tinamidae > Eudromia > Eudromia elegans. The sequence goes on along the minus strand of PTEX01000200.1, from coordinate 1,091,701 downwards.
TATGCTTAAAGTTCTGTCACTCAGAAACATTTCCCTAAATGYCCATAGCCTAAATACAGCATCCAATATAAAAGCTCTTTGGTGCAAACCCCATTCTTAATTTTTACAAAGATACCATGCACCTGGGGAAGAAATATGAAGTAGAAAACATGAAGTTAACAGCTAGGAAGCCCTCTATTCCATTCAGTATAAGCTACAATATTTATACCACCATCTATACGCATAAAAGACAATGACTCCAAAGATAAACCATCCTGTGTCTTTATAGCCATAAAATTACACACAGACTTATAAGGAGGACCCCTTGAGATACCRCACTTAACAGCAGTATAGTAAAAAATGATCCTTTCCCTTTTCTTCTTCCTTTCACACTGTAATTTCACAGTATATAACCCCCCTATTTATGTCTCCTAACCTCAATAAGGACTTGATCCCACTCTCACGTCAATGAGAAAGAATCTCATAATTAACTTTAAAGATGCCTGATTAAGGCACTGAGTGGCAAAGTTACAGAACTATAATAATTAATTTATAAAAATGACGGTTATTTTCCCCTAATAGAAAAAAATAATAAAATAAAACCCTGCTTTTTCCTTAGTATAGGAAGAGAAAGCAGCTTTCTCTAAAGTCAGCCAGTTTTGCTGAGAGCGCCCGACAGCCRGGCAGCTCTCAGCCTTCCTACCCCAGGCTTTTCTCAGGTGCCAGACACAGTCTATTTTGTAGAAGTTAAAAATGCATTTATGACTTCAAAGGAGAAGAAAAATTAAAAAGAGAGGAAAAAAATCTGAGGTTGYGCCAACCTTGGCACATTCTTCCAAATACCTTAAATACAACCTGGCATGAAGCTTCTCTCACCATCAACAGGACAAGYGTGAGCTCCAAATGCCACAGTGGCCCTTGGACTCACCCACCACATCAGTGCAACCCCTAACGGGAATAGCAAGAGTTAACGAGCCAGGTCGCATGGATCCCTGCATCCAGACCTGAAAGTCGRAGCCTTTCCTAGGTGAAGAAGGACAGGCACCTGGGAACCCTGCTAGGCCTATGCTGCAAAGCAGGGGCGCCTTCGTGACACAATGGGCATTGCTCGTCACCTCTCCACATGTGGATGAACAGAGGGACTGCTGGGCATCGTGTCACCACCCTTGTCAGCTACAGACCTTTCCCCATCTCTGAACCTTTTAGCATCCATAGTTATTTCATAAAAGCTGTTCTAACTAATATTTTTCACAAAAGTGTTTCTTTTACTAACTCGGGCGACCAAAAACACACACAAGAAAAGCCAGCAAGTCTTCTCACTAGCTGCAACATCAAATGAGGGTTTTTGGAACTGAAGAAGAAATTAAATACTACAAGCAATCATAACAGAAGATCTTTTCAGTTTAAATGGGAAGGAATGTTTTTTAGCTAAGCATAAAATATGGGTAAGGAATACTAGCAAAAGACAAAGGGCATACGAACCATACATTCAGAAAAGACAGAGAATCACCRTCATCCAACCTTCCTTTTAAATAAAAGAGCTTTAAAACAACCAAATAATAAAACCAGAGACATASAGATAGCCATATTTAAATGCAACAGATTAGAAAGAGCAATTTCCTTCAGGCTAGATACTTAGGATTAACCCCTCCCCGCCCCCACAAAGGCATGCCTTTTGAAAGGCAGTCAGAAGTTATTCAAAATCGCTRATTTGTGAATTGTTCCTCCAGACAGAACGATCCATGTCCCTAGGCAGGTGGCACACAGTCCTACAGATACGCTGTCTCTGTGCTGTCTAGAAATAAACAATCCCCATTCCCATGTTTTAAACTGGTCTAGATATTTCTCCTGACGTCTTCAATTGCCACACCTCCAAAGCACAAATTTTCAGCAGGTCAATAATGGACTTATTACTGAAAAAAAACTCTCACAGAAGAAAGTTCTAAGCCTTAAAAGGAAACCAGCTTGAAATCTAGCCAATTTACACAAAAAATAATTCAAGGTAATTTCAGACTCTACATTTGCCCAAGTCCTCTGGCAATTTTTTTGMGGTTTTACAATCATTTCCTACAGCCACCTCTCACTGCTGAAGACCTGCATAAGCACACTGCAGAGAAGGAAGGAGGTGACGAGTTCTCTGGAGAAAACCATGAAAATGGCTGTGAGCTTGACTTCATATTGTACACAGAGCAAACGGTCAAAAAAWATTAAATGAGAAAGTTCTTTGGAACTAGGTAGTTCAATTCCAAACAACTGCTTCCTATGGTAACAGGACATAAAATCATGTTTGGCCCAAGTAGGATTTTTTAAATTAGCAGTGTACATTTACAAACTCAGTCTTACCAAAAGTAACTTCTCCTTTGCCAGTCTTGTCAAACAGCTGAAAGGCCACTATGAACAACGCATCTGGAGCACACAGGACCGACTCAAATGCCACAAATTCTTGAAAGGATATCAGCCTAAAGAGGGAAGAAAACAAGATCTATGAAACCATCCACTCAGGGAAAATTAAATACACTACAACATAGCTATGCAAAAGAAATTTTGTATGAAATATTATCAACAATGATTACAGCTTATCCTAAAAATGTCTTCTCATGGGCAATACCCTGTCCTGATCAGTGGGCCTTTGCACTGCTAGAYGGAAATGACTTTGTTGAACAAGGAACTGTTTCCCTTAGCAGGTCACAACATAATAAAATGCGCAAAGCRCTCAGTGTGGCTACGCATCCCAGCTATAAGGTCTAGCTCAAGTGCCCTGAAATTCACCATTATAGTCAGGTTCCCAAAATTCAAGTGCTTTAGCAGAGCATGGGTAAAAGCAGAGGTGCCTTTCCTTAAGTCAGTTATTATGCAGAAATACATCATTAGACAACCCAGCATCGTCTGCAGCAGTGGATTTCATAGAGCAAAGACCTTGAGGGCTTCTCATTTCTCCAGGTCACACCTAAGAGCTGAAATGGAAATCAGGCTCTTTCTTAAGGAGGCAGACTTGGGGCCTAACCACTCTTCTCTTTCTCTACTTCTTTTTAAATGACTAGGTTGTACAGTTTAAAATTATTTTCAAATGTGCAGCTGCGAGGCCTGCTGGCAGTCTGGAAAGTTTGAGATTGCCTTCTCCATAGGCTGTTTTCTGTCAAAGATGCCCACATAGAGCTTTAATGGTTTTACATGGCAGTAACTGGGAAACAGAGATTGGATTTTGAGTCACACAAAATTCAGTATAACAAGTGCTAAGAAACACACAAAAAAGAACTTTTTTTTTTTTTTTAATCAGAAACGAACTGTACTTTTAGGACTTCTACTCAAATTGACCTTGCGGTCAGTTTAATGGAAACTGCCATTCAGTATGCAATAACGATGAAGAAGGAAGAGTTTGAGTAGGTCAGAAAAGAAAATCAATTCATCAGCTTAGGATGGCCCTTTACCTTGAGTACCTTGACAATTTCTAGTCCCTCTATCTTAAGGGAGTTTTAAGTGATGTGCTAAAAGTATGCAGTCAGATACCCAGAAGACAACACAGGCTGCCTTCTGAGAAGAACATGTAAATATGAGACAATAAACAAAAGGAGACTATCAAAAAATAAGCATTGTGTAGAGAAGACCAAAAGAGTGAGTCTACTCTATCTCCTTCAACATATACATACAGAAAGTGAAAGGAAGCACATTTACAGATAAATATTTTCTAAAAAATATAAAATACATTCATAATTTTTTGCTGCTGACAAAATATACATTAAGCAGATACAAATCACTATTGCTTCTGCCCAAAAGTYTAAAAAACCCAGACAGAAAGAACTGATAGCAGGCAGTAAGACTCAAGAGTACATCTGTCTAGAACTAAAAACGCAGCCCATCTGTTTTTATAAAGCATCTTTTTACATGAAACAAAAATTATTATGTATCCTTAGTACCATATCCCAATACATACAGTGACCATAATACAGAATAAAAATCCAGTATCCTAGCAAAACCCCCACATCAGGCTAGGAGCACATGGATTTGATTAGACCTGGATTTGATTAGAAATCCATACACTAACAGGGCCACCAAACTTCATACTAGTAGAAGCATTCTTTGTCACTACTTGCAAGTAATAATCCCCCAGTCAGTCAGTCAGAGACAGAGCACTAAAATAACCCGTGTCCATTCTTAAAAACAATTATGCATAGGTCTGGGAAGATTAAAAGTGTACAAATTGTGTGGTTCCAGCCAGACTATTAAAGAAGAGACATTAATATCGGCTGTGCCAGCTGAATTCAAATTAACCCAATTTTTACATGTTAATTAAACCAGCTATTTTCTTCTTATTGTATTTTTGCTCCCTAAGTAGACTAGCCCGCTAGTGATTCCCAACAGATCTATTCTAGCAACAATGACGTATTCATTTACTTCTATTATGACCATACAATACAGTAACTGAGCAGTAATTTTTCACAGTCAATTACACGTGTGATTCTTAATGCTTAAAGATGCTGAAATAATGTGTACTACATAGCCATATGCTCACTTCTCTATACTGCACAAGGGTAGTTGCCTGGGTAACACATTTTCTCTCTGGTTTAGCATCAGCCTTTTGGGTTTAGCATAACCCTTCACTGAATATCATTAGGTGTCATTAAACAGCACATATTAACATGGACTTCAATATACTACTTAAGAGTTATTTTACCTATTTAAACAAGTGCTCATTTATATTACAAAAGCAGAGAAAAGCTTAGTAATTTTAAGCAGTGTGAAGAGAAGAGATTAAATGTTTACAGAATCATGCATCAGTCCTGAAGATATCCTACCCAAATGGCCAAAATCTTCCCTTATCTTCATGTCCTCCTTAGCACTGGCAACACTGCACAAGACGACCAAAATACTGATATTTTCAGAATATCCACAGGCAAGACCCAGAAGCCAAATGCAACACCCGCATACAATGCAGCAAGATCTCCATTTCAGACCTCTCCCTCTTCCTCCACGCTTTTTCTTTTGACTGTCCTGCCGAAAAGCACCTGGGCACCACACAGATGTAATGCTTTTCCACCACAGAAAGTCTGCATGTAGCCATACTAAGGAAAAAAGCCCTTATGCACTGTAATAATACATACAAATGCAATGATGTTTCTTCAGAAATCAGTGCATATGTTTTTACTGTATCAGCAATTTAAACATGATAACATAATGGGACTCAAATTGAAGCTACATCTATTATTTTATGCTGCAACCTAGGTAAACTAAGTATAGTGTAAATTGGTGCATTAGGGGATAAATTTATATCCAATAATAATGGAAAATGGTGGCATTTCCAAGTGTTATTTTTGAATAGTTTGTCCTTTCTAAAAATAAAGCACATAGCATTTCTCAGTAAAGTGTTAGTTACTACAGTCCAAACAGAGATGTATAGTAAATAGTTATTTTGTTAGGTGTTTAAAAGTACAACAAAAGACGGAAAACATTATGTTCCAGGAGGCAGGATGGGAAATGCCTGGACTGCTGCTGCTGTGCCTTAATACTGCCACTCTCCTGCTGGAAGAAATTCTGATGCAGCTGAAGCCAGATGAAGTGGTTTTAAAATTGAAACCAGGAATGAGAAATTTAAGGCCATAAACTAGGCAAGGTTCACAATTCCTTGTGATATAACCTACATACATATGAGATAGATGGATATAGATGTTTCTTTTCCTCCTCTCTTTTCTCCTGATCTGTTTTACTACTGGCCACCAGTTTGAAAAGCTTCTCTGGCAAGAAAGGGGTTTTTGTAAGGGAAGCCTTGACAAGATGCCTCAGAAAAAGGGCAGAAAAGAATCGAACCCCAAAGATCTCTATGTCCAGCCTTAAGAGCAAGATATAATTTGCTCCTATGGCAGCAGGTATTCACTGGACAACAGCCTTGGACACTGCAGTCTCCACTTAAGGCATCACAGCAACAGCAGCTTCCGTAGCCACCCTCAAACCGCCGACTCCTCGGTGTGAAAACTGCCCTGGTGCCGCACAGCAAGAGATTCTGCCTAGAGCACCCACAGGGACAGTCCTGGTCAAAAAGGTTCTTCACTTCACCGTTCTCTTTCCAGTTCAGGTCTCTGMGAAAAAAACATGCAAGAAAAGAACTACCAGGGTCAGGTCCATTTCTGCTGCCTGGTCTGCTGTGCATTGCCTATTGCCATAGAATTTACAGATTCTGTTAAGCCCTGACAATAAGCCTAGAAAGCCCATCTGAASAAGGGATAAAATGTATCACAAAGTTCATTTCCATGCACCTGGTTCACACTAAGGACTTCTATAATTCAGGGGCAAGCAGCTCTCTACCAGCCTGTTTATTCTACTAAGGGATGGGGAGGTATTTTGCTGTCTTGTTTCTTTTTATCTGTGTGACTTGGAGATTTCAGTACCTCTTACTTGGTATCTGTACATAACTTCTCATTGAAATCAAAGGAAATTCAAGTGTTTAAGAAGTAGTAGGAACAATCTTTGTGATTCTGGTAGAAGAGTGGTCACACTCACTGATCATGAGGAACAGATGCTCCTTTAGAAGGGAGCAGGGATATAAGATGGGATAAATAACGTAGGGGCATTTTGCTACATTAATAAAATTAACCATAACAAAATCAACCGCTCATTGCTCTTGTAAACTATCTTATTTTTTATACTTTAATATTTTATATTTTTATAAAACTGAATTATCAAACAGGCTTATGAAGTTAAAGCTTATGAGCCTCTAAAAATTCATCAGCCTATTAAAAATGAACAGTAACAAAACCAGCTTTGTTAAGAGGGACTCTGAAGTCAGAAGACTGCCAAGGTGGAGAGAATTCAACAGAAGTACAAAAAGTCCCATTGCCATTCCAGGCAGATTTCATTCCAGGATCCAAGAAAAGCTACTCGGGATAGCCAGTCCAAAAAGAATTGCTTTATGCATCACCAAAAACCAACCAACCAACCAACCTGCAATGTCAGATTGTAGCGGAAAGCTAATCATTTTCAAAACTTTTCCTCTTTGCTCACATAACAGATACCAGCTCCATCAGAAGAAAGTCTGTGTATGAGCAGAGACTCTGCAAAGACATGCTAGAACTGTGCAGTCCCCAGCCACTGCACACGGACGACTGCAGAAACGAGCACAAAGCAGAGCAAAAGGCTGCACTTAGAAACCCCACTATTACCCTGCAAACCTGCACAATCGCACCAAATTACGAACCCCCAAACTTGTCAGCAAGCACACACAGGCTACAGCTTTCGTTTTGCTCTGACAAGAGCCTCTACTCACGAGGGCGATCCAAATCACAAGGTACGGATTATACTCACAATCTTCTTATTACAAAATGGATTTGAAGCCATGTAACATAGAAAATGCAGTTTTTATAGGCACCAAACCAAGCACAGAGCGGTTGAAATCTGAGAAAGATTTAGCATTTTCAGTCAAATGCCATCAAAAGCCACTGCTTCCTTGCTACTGTTATGCCAGCGCTACAAACGAAGCTTTTTACAGAATTCTTTTACCAGAGATAACAAACATCACATTAACTTATCTGCAAGGTTTAAGGTGCTCACCTGCCAGATATGTGAGGTCAGCTGAGAAGAAAAGAGGGCACAGAAACCATCACAAAAGTTCAGGTTTACACGCGCCCATTCGCTAGGAGTCTGCATTCCATATGCTTTATTTACCTCACATTTTACTCTGTGCAACTGCTGATATGAGTCATGCCTGAAGTTTTCTGGTTTCTAAAAACACCACAACTAGAGACTTTGAGTCCACAGCTAATTATTCTAAAGTTTCTCTAAAGATACTTTTAGGGGTAGGTTTCAAAAAACGCATTCATTGGGGTGAAGAGACAGCTTGCCTGGGCAAGCACCAAAAGCCAAAGCTAAGATTTCATTAAAGGAAGGGGGGTGGAAGGTGGAAGGCTAACTAATCTTGCCTATTGGCAAAGTCAGCCTTTCAAATGCAAACCATGTGCAACTAACAACACCCTCTGTCCTCTCAAGTCTGCCAAGTGGCTCCCTAATTACCTGACTTGCTCCTCCTCCCTCTTGAGGAAAAACAGTGGCAAAATCTTAACAATACTATGGCAAAGCAAAGCAAACAGAGGCATCTTTTTTCTATGGCCTCTTCCTATATCACTCCAAAATATTTTAAATTGCTATTTTTATCTGTGTTGCTGACATGTATATGAAGTAAATAGGGACAGAAAGACTCATGGAGAGAAAAGAAAGCAGGAGTTAGGGGAGCTGGCCAACAAACATGAAGTTTCAATGGATTAAAAATATAGAGAGTGGACAGGGAAAAAAAAAAAAAAAGCCTGCTCAGCTACATACTGCAAAGTACTGCTATTACTCCTTCCACTTATAAGCTACTGAATTCCCTTATGTATTGAGAGGTGGACAGGGATGACTCTTGGGGACCTAGATTGTTTTGAAAAGAACCTTTTGTATTTTCTAAATGAACAAAAATGGAAAAAAAAGCCACACTTACCCATCTTTGGTCTGATCAACCACACCTGCAAGGAGCTGCACGGTGCTTGCATTAGGCAAGCCATCTCCAATTATCTTCAGGTACCGTGTGACAAAGTCATTAGGAGACATGAAGAACTCTCCATTCTTCTCCACGCTTGCATACTGTTAAACAAACAAAATATTTAGTGCCATGGATGCAGCGTTCTCCAGGCTACCCACTGTTTCCATGGGTTTTGCAGTACCTCAGTAGGACGGTTCCTGCGCTGACAAACCTACCCTGAATCTGTATCGAGTCTGTGGGACTCAGCAACCAAACAGCTGAAGGCTTCGCTTCCCACCCCAAAGAGCAGAAGATCTATGACAATGTGTTCATCATATCAACAATTTCTGCAGGTTTAGACTAGAAACAGTTAATATTCCTGCATAGAATTTTTTTTGGAAGTAGAACATTAAGCATATACAGGTGTACTGACATTTTAGTCTCACTGAAAACTGTAACAAGTAGGAGATACACTAGTATATTTCATTTAGTTAAAATGAAACCTTTGTGTAGCCAATGTATTTCAATACCAAAAGGTGGGTTTACATCTAAGAAATGACTTTGCTGTGCTAGTGGAGTTAATTATCCCACAAGAGTGTCCACCTGAGGGTGCTCTTTGGGAGGAACTGCACAACAGCAAATGCAACCACAGCTAGTCCTTAAGCAAAGACGCACCTACAGATTTTCTTCCTCTGTTAAAATGCTAACACAAGATGAGAATAGTGATTTGCAAGAAAGAAAATAAATAAGTAAATAAAGTAAGAGGAAGCAAAAATTTGGACATAGTAAGTTAGCACATCTAAAAATAAGAGTGATCTGAGGTCTTACCAAACCCTCTTGTATTTCCTGCTCCTTCTTTATGCCAAAGTTACTATCCTGCATTGCACTCCCAATACAGCACTCATCATTACCCATGCCTATTCGCTCCATGGAAGGCCATGAGTAACAAGTTTCATGTTTTTTTTTTTTTATTTATTTTTAAAGATGATATATAAATAAAATTGCCTTTGTGATTCTTCAGACATCCCTCAAACATAAAAGCATGAGTTTTCTGAAAAAGGTAAGCTTGAAAACAACTCTAAAAATGTTTCTTTTGTGGGTGGGGTGAAAGAGGCAGGGGAGATGATAAAGACAATAGTTAGAAAATAAAAGCCCTTAACAATATTTACAGGACTATGTGCTATCTTTAAGTGAAACAAGTCTGCCTCGGGATAACAAATGTGCATTGAGAACAACAGGAAAGCAACTCGCTAATATAATTGATTTTTTTTTCCTAAGGTGGAACGCTAAAACATTTTTGCAGCTCCCCACAGAGCATTATCCACACTGCAGTAATAAATACATTAGTTGCCCATTGAAGAATCACAATATAGCAGAGACATATGTTTTTTTTCACCCGGTTCTGCCTCTGCTAGGGGGAACAAACTGCCCAGTTTCATTCAGAGCCATCCTGGCAGCTGCTGAGCACCGTTATACCTGCTGTAGGCACAGAGCTCCCAAGGAAGCTAAAGCACAACAGCAAGCAGATTATTTTCTTCTAGTGCTATATAAATACAGTCTTCAGGTAAAGCAATATCTTCAAGGAACAAGTCTTTAGAGAGGCAAGCCCAAACAAAACATAACTTGCTTTGGCATCTATATATCGGTTAGCATTTAAGGATTCATGTTTCAATAGACACTGCTCGTAAAGCAAGCTTTCTAGCTGATACACCGCAAAGAATTTTCAATTGTATACTTTTATAAGAACGAGTAGATCAATTCATTTCAGTGTAATCATTTGCAGGGAGACAGAAGCTTTCAGAATCGCAGCCTCAGAAACTTTTAACACAGCTGCTATTGAGAAACAAATCAAATAAGTCAGACAGTCTATGCTTCTATATTTCATTTTTTCTTCCAGGCTAACCCCCTGCTAGGGCACTCAATAACAGAAAACAGCACAAGGTTTCAGTGTCCCCCCTGTTTCTTGTCATTGTGATTTACTCAAGTGTATTTGAAATCCAATCACGTACGCTATACTACGTATAGAAAATKACCTTGGAAAATGTCAGCTTGATCACTTTGACTAAAATCTAATCTCTTTGGGGTTAGGGTAGAGGCTTTAGAAACTAAGTAGAGTTACTCTTAGAAATTATCATAACAAGAAGAGAAAAACATCAATTCTACTGGTTTTGGAAAAAGAGACATTAAAAAAATTTGGTTCTTTACAATTGTATTTTTCCCCTCTTTGCCAATTATACCCACAGAGAATTTGATATTATACAATAGTATTTAATGGTTTTTTGGTAACTTATTTCCATACATTTTAGATAGTCATATATTAACCAGTTCAACTCCATTTTAAACAAGATTTGCAAACATTTGATTGTAGCTTTGATGTACCAAAAATTCTGAAAGTTGACTGTAATGAACTGTGTTTAAACTGACAGCTTCCTGTTTATTTCTACACAGTGAATATCATTCTTGTGTGGAAATGGTATCTTTTCACTTTTAATTGAGTTTAAAAAAATGGCTGCCATGCTATTTTACAGCAGAAGAATCCACAGTCTTCAGAAACAGCATTGGTCCCACCATTTAAAACCAGCTGAAACAGGTCCAGTTCAATGAACACTTCGGCCTCAGCTTGCTGCTAGTGCACAAAACCACCTGCCATGGACACCCATCCTCCATCCTTTCTCAGTGAGTGGCACAGCAACTTCTGTGTTACACTGAAGGAAATGTTGAGATCGTATTTCATTCTTCCAATTAGCGAGACCTCTTCCTTTCAATGATGGGTGTAACAGAAAAGGCAAGAAAAAGGGGCAGGGGCATTCACAGAGCTCAGCCCTGACCACAGCAGCTGAAAGCACAGGGAGCTAAAATCTTCAGAGACCCAAGTAGGTGGGAAACAAGTGCAATAGTATTCTCAACAAACCAACCAACCCACCCACACCTGAACTCCTCATTCTCCAGAAGGGCCYAGACTTCTCCTCAACATGTTCATCTCCTTCCTCAACGCTGCCAACTTCTCCCCAAGTCAGCAGTCTCTTTCCATCTGCTGTTTGTTTGTGTCTTGTTCTTCAAAATTTTTCCTGTGAAAAAAATACTCTTTTTCAAGGGACTTTCTGCCCTCCTGATCAGTTCCAGGAATTAGTAAGGTGAGTCTTAATTTTCCCAACTGAAAATTCAATTTCTGAGGTATGAACATGAACAGTATACGCTAAAACTGTAAATACTGACATGTTGACCTAAACATATTGTTAACAAAAGACAGTAAAAGCCAATGGAAAAAAAAAATACCACATGCCTAGACAAAGCTCATGGAGACTGAGGCATGACACTGAAGAGACAGAATGTAGAAGGAAACTGGTGTTAGCTGTCTCCGCCACTCAACCCCTTCATAAGAATAACTGAGATTCAAGAAGTCACCTACCTCACTTACTGTATATTCTCCAGCCTCATCAATTTCTCTACATTATTTTCTATTCCAAATTTCTACACTACCACAGACATTGTACTAACAGATCGTAGAAAGAAAGAAAGAAGCCAGGAATATTCATTTAATACTTAGGAAATAGACCACCACAGTCCAGCAAAGCACTACAGTTGGTTTATCTTCAGATGAGACATTTCAATATTTACAACAATCCTCCTGCAGCAGGACAACACCAAAGGACTGTGAAATTAAAAACATGGTCACCATTTCACATGGTAACCTTCTCAACACTTCTATAGAGCTAGAAAAGCACAAGTGACACTGAAAGCACGAAGGAAGCAAGGGCAGGAGAAAGACGTTYACCAAACAGTCTAACAGCAAGGTGTCTACATTAACATTTCACCATGTGTTGGAACAATATTCAAACTGCCACCCCCTTCTCCGAACAATGTCGGTTTCTTTCCTGAGATAGTTACACTTCTTCTGAGTCAATACAATAATCACTCAGGAATRTATCTGACTTCTTGGTGAGCATTGTTCAATTCTGATAGTGGTATTTAAGTTTAACATGGTAATAATACAGTGAATGATTAATGGTTGGAAAACTATCAAGAATTGTATACTGCAATAAAGRAGTAAAAGATACAAAAAATTTAGGCTGAAAGAGTAAAAATATTTACTTTATACATACCTTCAAAAATATTGTTTTCAACTCAGCTGGATCAGCTCTCTTGGTTAGAGCCACCTACAAGTAAATACAATTATATTAATATGCATAATTTACACACAAGATGCCGAAGTGTCATTTAAAAGAAGAAYTCAAACAACAGAATGAAAAATGAAAATAAATGTTCGCCTTAGATAAATTAGGTATTGCTTTAGATGGTCATGTTTACCTTACTGATTTCACATTTCTACTCAGTTATTCAACATTTTTGTTACAATTGCTTCCCTTATGGAAACCTGCAATTCTCAAGCAAGTGCACGTTAAGGAGTCATGAAAGTTTTCAACTATCAGATTCTTTCAACATACCTCYCTGCTTGGATTGAACATCAAACCACCTTTACCATCCACATTTTTCTGCTTCTAGCAAAGGATTTCAGAGCACCACATGCACCCCTCAGCTGATAGGTGGCAGAAATAAAATGTTCAGATTTACCAAGTTGTCCAAGAAAGCAACTCAGTAAAGGACTGAATTCTCACGTAACTATTTGGTTTACTGGTATTTCTACATCCTACTTCCATTACTTTCAATTATCTAAACTTACAGTGTACACTTTTTTGACTCCATCAATCCCAAAGTACAGTATCTAGATTTTTCTGCAAGTCAGGCGACTAGTCAAGGACAGCTAAAATCTAAGTTACATTAATCACCATAAACACAAAATGACTAAGCAGAAAACTGTTTCTGAAACACTGGATTAAAAATATTCTACAACCACTATGGAATAAGGCCTATCATCCTTGTCCTCCTTGACACACCTGGCCAGCCCTTTGCTGGTTTTGGCAATGAGTAGATTCACCTGCTCCATTTGTGCCTGCTATAACTTTCCCTTCAAAACATTTTAATAAAGTCAACACACCTGTCCGATGGGGAAAAACAGACAAAGGCCATGACATAAAATCTTATACTTAACATTAGAAACTTTTTAAGAGTATATGTCGACCTTCTCTGAAAGTAAACAGAGCAACTGTAACAGTGAAGGTATCACCTAGACTGCAGCTCCAGTTCTAGTAGCACATTGGACTACTGCAGAAAATGGTAGTGTTGGGGGAACCCTACTCTGCAACTGCATTATATCCCCACTCATATATCCCGTGAGGAATCACCACTAGGTTTTTCCTCACCTTAATTGGTTAAAAAAAAAAAAAAAAATTTAAAATATTTTATGAGAAGTGTATGAAAAGAGCTTAGCATAAAATTTTAAGGTTTATTTTAAAAGAAAAAATAAAAGAACACACCTGAAGGCATGCTATCCTAGGCCTCCCTGACAGGAGTGCATAGCCTAGTCAACAGTCCCAAATCTGTGTTTGCACAGAAATCTGTGCAGAGGCTGTTGCAAAAAAGCCAAAGTGTAATTGTGAGCCTGACAATCTAAAAATGTGCAGTTTCTGAAGTACATGCTGCCCCAAATGTAAGCACCTTGTGTTAAGCAGAGATTTTTTAGTATCCTGTGCAAGAATCTGGTACCATAGAGCATCAGTAACTTTGTCGGGGAAAAGAAACCAAACTTTCTCATAATGTTGTGACAAGTACACACAAACTAGGAAAGATTTCAGGTATCTGTATCCATTAAAAACACCATCAGTATCACATCTCGCCTGTCATTAAGTTTAAATTTTATGCTGCCCTAGAAATGTAAGCTTAAGGAAACTGAGGCTACAATGAACACAAGAGAGGGCACATGCTGCTATTCACACATGAGCCTCTCCTGCTCCAGTCTCACCAAAACAAGCAGCCTTGGGAAGCCCAACACCAGCACATTCAATCCCATCTGCCTTCTCTGGATTATGTTTTGTCACAGCAAGTTCCTTTCAAGCTACCCTGAAGGAGAGGCTGCAGCTGGTGGCAAGGGCACCGCAGACCTGCAATCCAAGCAGCAGTTGCAGCCCGTGGCTTCCTTCGCTTCATGCAGGCTACTCCAACCTTTTCCTATAGCCTAGGGAACAGGAGAGGAAAGGGATGACTAGCCCTAGGCAACAGGTTCACTAAGGTATAACCCGTCCATCTCCATTTGAAGAGTCTTTTAGGTCCCATGCAAGGAAAAGAGAGTCTCATATATCATGTTATAGTTTCAGAATGACAGGTGCAAATCCTAGAAGGAGCAATATTTAGTTTACTTTTTCCATCCAATCTCAGCTGTTGGCAAAGCTCACGCTGCACATGAAGGCCTAACATGAACTGATGACAAGCGTCACTAGCAGATTCTGCAGCTGGAAATGGCCATAAAATGCTGTCGGTGCAACTCTGGAACTCTGCAACTCTGGAAGTGGCTCCCAGTGGGCTGGGTAACTTCATGCCAGCACAGCAGCCGCCTAAGGTAAACTGACCCCACAAGCACCACATGCTTTCCCTTCGGTACCCTCAGCTCATGTTCACCAACATTCCTATCAGTGGTCTTAGGGGGTGTGGAGTGGTACTGCAGAAAGTTCCCCCTTTTACTCTATTTCTCTCTCCATAAAGAGAAAGAACCAATCTGAGAGAAAGGCAATAATGAGCTGGTAAGCATGGCATGTCTGACATGGTGCGAGGAGGCCTTTGCCAAGGCAGATCTGAGAGGGATCACGTTCATTACGGCCCTTTGCAAAGAGAAGCTTTTTAATAGAGGTTAATATTAAATAAAAATCAGTTATTTTTATTAAGTAAGGCTTAGTGAATAAAGTTCTCCAATATCCAACGTTTATTTTTTAAAACTAGAAGAGAGTGTAATACAGGCTTCAAGTAAGAAACTAAACTTGTAATAGCGTCAAGACATATCCAAGAAAAGGAAGGACCTCAAAGGGGATTTTCATCCCTAGAGGGAGACACTTTTAAGTTTTAGCTCTGTGTATTTGTGCTTTATACTTTATGTGAAGTCAGCACTGTGTATTTCAGGCAATAAATAGCAAATTAAAAAAAAAAATCCTTTCCATTAGCAGTGATCTTCAGAAAAAGGGACATGGAGGGTGCACAGAGAAGGGGACACTGAGGGTGTCCACCAAGGGACCGAACGGGTTGATTTGCAAGCTGGAGCTGTTCTTATCCCTAGCATTCCCTGCACCTTGAGCTTTATTTCAGGACATTTTCTCCAGCTCTTTCCTCCTTCTCGACTGGTGCTCAGCCAATTTACACAAAAATGCAGTTTCAATGGCACTTCCATGCCCAACAAGAAATGAAAAGAGATCCTTCCCAGGAAAATGTAGCTGTGTAACACAGAACAGAACCCCTGGGAAGCAAAGAGTATATTCAGTTTCCAATCAATTCTACTAACATATTAGTCATATATACATAGGGGGAAAAATAGTCAGATGTTGTGTGACATCAAAAGAAACAAGAGGACATAATGTCTGTGCACCACACAGCAAAGAAGACAGAAAAAGATATTAAGCACTAGGGAGACACGGCAGCAAGAATATCAGAATTAATGACAATACAGAATTAATCTCAATGATAAAATGTTTGAATTTCCCACTGTTTTCCCACTGTTATTATGAAGACCACTTTAGTACAAAGTCTAGAGATAGTCTGCTCCATCTGGATGGAGTAGAAAGTGATGGCAAGCCAAGAATATTTGGGCACTGTTGCAATATTCCACAAGGTTATCGGGACAGCGGCAAGTCTCAACAAGAATGAAGAGAAACTTTAGGAATGCTGTTTCTTCCTCACAGCTCAACATGAATACAGCTCAAGTGTGGGCATGAAAGCTGACGGAGAAAAAGATGCCTTCCTCTGTCTCACCCTCATGAAAATTCCTGGCTCCAAGCAGGTAAAACACTCAAGAACTGCCTGTCTCCAAGTACAGAACTGCAGTCCTGGCAGATCAGTCTCAATGTTCAGGAGCTCTAAGTGTCTAGTTTTCTGGAACATTACCTAGAAGCACGTACAAAAAGAGGATGCCAGCAAATSATCCCAAGCTGTAGTACTTTCACAGTGAAAACAAAAGCATTTTTTAAAACCCTTCTGTTCTTAAACACTACTGAAGAACACAATGTATTCTCCGCTACTAAAAGACCTCAAGTCAAGATTGAAACCTCATGTCTTCTACAGGTATTCTTTAGACTCAATTCATCACAAGTTACTGAATACCCAAATGCATGTGGCCCAGTTTATGTAACAGGCCTGATTGGAGGATCATAATGTTTCCCTCTGGCTAAAAATATACATACTCTTTCAAAATGTGCCACACAAAAGTAGATCAAGCCAAGGTTTGACCTTCCATTTCCGTTTAAATGAAACACGGGAAGACAGATCAAGTTTGAATTCACCCCAGAAATCTATTAATCCTGTAGGAGTAAAATCTCATTCAGATTTGCATTTTAATTTGACTAATCTGCTTACATAGCTCAGAATTACCTTTCTTATATATTTGCACTAATATTAATACCTTTAAGTTGCAAAGGTGCATCTGCCCAGGGTACCATTTCCTATTTCAGCTGTCAAAACACTAACAGTGTTTAGTCATTTTGCTATACATGCACCTGGTATTCTGAAATAAAAAAGAATTGTTATGCTTTCTGCACTGTCAAAATCTAGGTAAAATACCTTGATTGTGATCTTCAATGATAAAGTGACCTAGACCGAATTCATCATTACCAGCAAGGTTACAAGCAAGGCACAGACAAGCTCACTAAACAAGGAATTGGATCACTGTAAGGAAAGAAGAAGACAGATCCAAAAGACACTCTCAACAAACCTCTTAAGATGTACATTATTCCTATGAAATACAGCCAGATGGCATTTGCTATTTCTTACCCAAAAGTTGAGGGTGCTATAAGAGAAGCCGATAACCGTATTGCATTCAGTCTGAACAGTAAGAACATTCTTTCTTTAATATCAACAGCCTCGAAATAAAAACATTCCTTTTCTAAAACCAATTTTYGTCCTCAGAGTTTAATAGGTTGGGTTTGCAACTGCATTTTTCAAAGGTAGGAGCCTACCAACTTCAGTAGGGGTTAACTGCTTTCCTGTGGCTGAAAACACACAAGGCTGTCTATCAAGTTTGGGAAAGAAACATTACTAACAGTAATCAACGATTATCCCGATTCTACTTTCTAATTCAGTTTGCAGAGCTGCAGAATAAACACTACTGAAATCAGGCAACTGTACTGAGCCTATCTACACTGTGGCAAAGCAGAAGAAAACTTGCTAGCTGATGCAGACAGCAAATCTCAAGCAAAACTATTTTCATCTATCTTCAATCTATCAGAATTACAATTCTCCAGACAATTACCAGTCCAGCTTCTGCAACAAGAAAAGTAGAAGCCTCATTTCCCCCAAGTGCATCCAAGCTAACAGATCTACTTCATTGGGCAAATCCATGACAGGTTTGATCCTACTTTCAAAGTCCCAAAGTAAATGTAGCTGACTTGTTTGTAACATATTCTTGCACAAGGTTTCCAAAACGCCATAGTATTTTTCCATGCAAACTAATCAGGGCATCAAGACACAGTTATACAGTCAGTGACATACACACTGGAAAATGTTTGGGCCATCCTGCAAACACGTCATTGTACAGTTTGACCAACGCTTCCAGGTATCTCACAAAGGTGAGGTAGTATAAGGAAAATTATTTCAAGAATATCAAAGTAATAGGCTACATAAGATGATGACTGTTGGGCTGCGTACTCCTATCACCTTTCTACTTAAAAGGCCTGGGAAAGAAAAGGACCATAAAATAGTAAGGTAAAAAATAACTAAGCATTGATCAATGTTCAACAAAGTTGTTTAGCAAAAAGAAGAATGACCTTGTGATCAGTACTGTCCACTCAAAAAAAAAAAAAGTTTGTGTCAGAAAATGCAGCCAGGAGCAAGCTGGGCTATAGCTGGTAGGGAGGCTCTGGACTTGGATGCATCTGTTCACAATAAATAAACAAACTTGTCTCCTACAACACAGCATGAAGAACACATGAGAAACATCAGTTAAAAAATAACTCTCTGCTAAAAGCAGAAACAACCCTTTCACCTTTCACATTTTCACACAAAAAACCAAATCTCTACTCTTCAGTTTCCACTGAAAGAGCCCTTAAAGGGCTACAATATCCCAATAAAATCAGACCATTTTCTTTCTCAAAGCAAAATTCCCTATTCTCTCATGGCCCCTCTACAATACTTTCCCACTCAGGTGACCTTCATGAYTGTGATCCACCAGAACACAAAAATACAACAGCCTCTGTTTTCCATCACTATTAGTGATGCCATTACGTTCTGCTGACATATCCCAACGTATCACAGCAAACTACAGCTCACTGCTCATTGAAGAAACATCATACAGAGATCAAGCGATCATACAGAGTTAGGGATCCTCCAATAAAAACAATTAATTTACAAATAAAACAGATAATGGGAATGGTCAAGTCATCAGTGTACAGGTATTTCTCAAGAATATCCCCTTCTCCCACTCACCAGATGAATGTGAAGGGTGCTAACTCTCTTATATTCCTGCTTTTCCTTTGGCTCCCTTATGCCTTCAGAAATGGAGACACAGTTGAGTATTATGAATGACATCCTGCTAAAACATGTTTGGTGGCATTCTCAGTCCAGTTTAGAGATTCTCCCTTTTGATTTTTCCCGGCCTTGTATAGTTGCAATGGTACTACTGTACACTCAGTGCATCTAGGCATCCTCTGCTTCACATTCATCTTCCAAAAGCAGTCACTCCAGTACTTAGCAATTAACAAAGCTAGGGCTTTGTCAAGGTGTTATCCATTACCAGGATAGTGGTTCTCTCAAACAAGCAAAGGGTAGAAAACTTCCTCAGTGTAATGGCAGGGCCAAAACACTCAGCATTCCTGAAAACTCACCAGTTGATGAGGGCAGTCACTCCTGGCTTCATCTGGTTGCTAGCTGCAGTCCCCAAACACTCATATGCTCCCTGTGCCCCCAGCCTGGCATGAAGCAGCTTTTACAGTCTAAATGTTCAGAGATGCTTCTTATCACAAACGATCCTGGTTAAAGATCCAGGGCGGAGGAAAAGAAAAGCAACACAATGAGGTGTGACCTGGAACCTCCTGCCTGGCACCATGCAACACAGGTGGCCCCTACTTTACCTAGCCCTTCATAAAGTATGGAGCAGAGACAGAAAACTGCAGCAGCAGCAACACATAGTCTGAACAGCACTACAAAATTTTTCTTCATAATTTTCTGTCCAGAACGTGAATAAAGTGGAATTTAGATCATGATACTATGTCCCAGTGAGCTAGCAGGACAGTTTGTCACTGTAACTGCTGACCTGGCCTTCAAAGAAAACAAACCAGCAGGATCTTGCAACAGACTGGCTATGAGGAAATAGAAAATACTATATGGATGTGCAACAAGTGCCTATAAACTATGCACACCAAGGTATTGTCGAAGGAACTGCCATAAGGCGTGACATCACGTGTGTGAACAAGCACATGAAAGAAAACGGCTGGAGAAACATTCCTATACATCACGCATCTCACTAATAATTGCATGACAAGAATTACATGGGAATAACTGACAGGTATTTTGTACCTGTGTTGTGTTTTCTTTTTTGATTGAACACAAAAGTTCACTTTTCAAGATCCTATTTATAATCAGATCCATCTATTCAATCTATTCAGAACACGGCACCTCAGGAGCTCAGAGAACTGGGAAGGATGTGGGAGTGGGCATGAATCCTTATGTGCTCATAGATCCAATTCTGCCACCTCAGAAAGAACAAAAGACAACTACATAATGGAAGTAGACAGCATCACTCGCACACAGCAAGCTTATTAAATGCTACAAACAGTGGGACTCAAAGAAAATCTTCAGTCCCACAGCCGGGAACCTTTCTTGCAGCTCAGAAGTRCACAGCAGCAAACCAGTAGAGACACAAGCACTAACAGCACAGTGCTACTGAAACATGAAGAAAAACCACTCTTCTTTCTGACTTCAGTCTGTACAGCACCCAGCAGAGCAGAGTACTGGGCCATGGTCAGCATGTCTATGCTCTATGACAGGTGAAAGAATGACAGCATAGGAAATACCCACCTTCTCTACAGATAAGCATGCTAGATGACCTCCATCCATTGAAAATCTCAAACTTCAATCATAAAATGTATTTCTCCACCTCCATTACAGACTGTCCCCTGCAATCTGAGAATACCCATGCTAAAATGTAAGCATACACATATACTCTGTTCTGCCTGTAAGCAATGGATCTTGCAAACTGAACTTGCCACCCTTTGTCCAGCTCTCACCATGTGGGCTTCAACTTTGAATTATTAGGCAACCTCYTTAAAATAACTACAATGAGAAAGTAAAGGCAGTTTTACATTGCCTTTTACTATTCTTATCTCCAGTGCTAATAACAACCAAGCTCATGGTGCTTAAATATTAGCAGATTACACAGCTGCTACAGGCTACTGTGGGCATGCGACCTTCATTCTTGACAAGGGCCTGTAGAGAAAGCTGGAGCTATCAAAGAGGGCACTTGGAAACAATCTACGCTTCAAGTGGGAATATGAAATAATCCAACAAAGACTTAAGTCAGTTACATAAGGGTGTTATTGAGATACTGAAGGCTGATCTGTCAGTGACTTGCTGAAGCTCAGAACTACTAAAGAATTTATGAGAACTTTCAGAATTTGCAAGATTTTTAAGATACTTAACAAAAATAATTAAAAATCTCTCATCTCCTTAAGAAAATGGGGAAATATTTCCCACATTTTAATACATTTTGATGAGAATCTTTTCTGATTTTCACTTGAATGATTTTGGTTTCTTCTCTGTGAGTCTATTTTATCATATATGTTTGCATAAAGCAYGAGCTATTTTGTTCAAACATGAAATTTACTTGTGCTGTGTAGTCCTCATAATATTCTTATGAGATCACTTGGTTGCTGTGAGATGATGATGATGATGTCAAATTGCACGTATTCATTTAAAGACAGGAATTGGGGGGGGGGGGGAGAAAGAAAAATCCTAAAATCTACCTTCATGCAAGCATCTTTAGGAGCAAGAAAAGCAAAACAAAACTAAATCAATTTAACTTTCATGAATTGTTATTTTCATTTGATTTTCTCTAGGGTCACTGCATTAAAATTTAAAAAAAATAAGTTTAAAAAAACATGAAGTGTAAGATATCAAAGAAATTCCAGTGTCTCATTAACCATGAGCTCTTCTACTTTATTCCTTAGACACTCTGGAGACAGTTGGACACTGATTTTGGCGTCACTCTGGACCATAACCTAATTCAAAGAATTTAGAGCAACATGCCTACTATCTCACTTCATGCCACTGATAACAGCCTATAAAGTAGTTCCCTTCTGGTCACCTGTCACTTGCAGTATAGTAAAATTCAAAAAAGCTTTTTCTGACCACTTGATTCAGCTTTTTGAAATGCAAAAATTAATACTTTGCCTCAAGAAAACAGTGGGTGAACAAGCAGAACTCACAGCTTTCATTAATTATTGCCCAGGACTGCATCCAGATGTCTCCAAGAATGGAGACTCCAGATCTTTCTGGGCAGCCTGTTCCAGTGCTTGGTCATCTTTGCAGTAAAAAAGCTTTTCCTCCTGTTCAGACGGAAATTCCTGTGCGTCAACTTGTGCCATTGCCTCTCATCTACAAGGAAACAGAGCTTTAAAAAAAAAAAAAGAGCTTTTTAAATTGTAAGAGCATATTAAGCACTACCTTAATTATACAGTATTAGGTTGAACACTCACACCCTTCAGAGCAATTAGGCTTTCCTCTAATTGTAAATATTTTGTTTCAGGTTATTCTTATAACTGTGATATTCCATCAAAGGTTGCATAAATATTGAAAGCAAAGGGCATGAAGCCATACTCCTGCTTGTTTTCCTCAGGTAAGATGAAAATAGAATTCCAAAATTTTTGCAGTGCAGTGTCACAACGCAGAAAAGCACAAAAACCTCTGCTTCACAGCATTTGGTCTTGACAGCAAAGATGCAGACCAAGCACCTGACATAGTCACGTGAAGAGAGTGAAAGCAGATGCCAAAAGTTTGCTGTTGCCATGTTTTTCTTCCTTCTGAACAGCGTCAACATGGGACTAATTCATGATCTTTACAAAGTAGTTTCCAGTTAGACTGACACACAATGGCAAGCTGCATTAGACAGGTGAAGTGACAGGGAGGAGGAAGGCTGACTTGATGTCAGTGACAAAAACTATTTTAATGGAAATGTGAAATTATTCAAAAATTTCTTTCCCTAAACATGTGAAGATTTCTCTAGTCAGATTCAGGCTGCACAATGGGCTGAGAGCAGAAATCAGCCAGACACAGTATTTTTGCATATCACTTTTTTCCTAATGGCTTTTCATACCTGGTGCCTTACTTAAAGGCTTCTACTGCCAAAGATCTGTTAAAATAAGCAATGTTCATCAAGCAGTAGCTGTCAAACATGATAAACAACTGCAATAACAAAATACGTGACCAAGAGGTTTTAGTAGCTGAGGAACCAGGGAAGAGCAGAAACAGGTCACATGTCCAAGGCAATGCAAGATCACAGTAATAACAAAAGACCCAGTGTTTGTTTACTAATACACATTTTCCTCCCCTCTTTCCTTCTCCCCCAATTAGACCTACGGATCATGTCTTGCAATGGATAGATGTGACAGTAAAGTAACCTAATCAAGGAGAACAGCTGAGAGTCACTGCAGACAGAGTTTTCCATCAACTCTTTCGAGCCGGGAGCTTCTCCCCTGCTACTTAGACAAGATAGGATCCCAGTCTCCCGCCTGCTCTCTAATCATGGGCCAGATCCCATGCCAAGAGGCTGTCATAGCCCCTTGGCATAGAAGAGTTGCAGAAAGACTACAGAGAAAGTCTCACAATAAGCAGGGTTTTCCACTTATAAATCTCACTAGCAACTATGGCCATTGAGGCACAAAGCAACTTTTTCCATAGCCTAGGTTGGGAATTAAGGTTCCTCTTCAATTGCCCTCATTAACAATTACAAAAATTACAAATATATAAAACACATGTATTACTTTTTTAGTTGCAGAAGGAGGACCTCATAATTGTGAAAATGGTCTTTAAAAGACCATGTTCCTTGAAATTTTTAAATTTATCACAATTTTGAAACCAGATTTTAAGAGTTTGAGAATATATTATCTTCTCAAGGGACTGTAGTACAATCTGAATATTGGGAAAAATTAAAGACTACATGCTAATGCCCTTCAAGTAGAACTGGTTTCTTAATGTTTTTGTTTTGAATGGAAGACATGCAAGCAAGCTCTAGCTGCATAATCTGTAGACTATTTTAACAAAACCTCTTGATAGTTCCATAGATAACTACAGTTCTGAGATGATCACTGCCAGTTCACCAAAACTGAGATCCTAGCAGGTCTGTTTAGTTTCATGTTCTGGTCGCTTTTAGGAAATATGTTAGTCAAAAAGTATTTAATGTGCTTTAAAAAGGTCAGTTTCTAAAACACTGTTCTTCGATTTATACTATGCTCTTAACTACCTGACTCCCTGCCTATTTTGCCGATAGACATTCCTGAATCCATAACACTTAGGCCATAGCTGTTGAGGCAAGAACAGTACATTCTGCATCTGCTTTCTCTACAGCTCCGCACTTCACAAAGTGGACAATCCTACAAGTCTGAGCAAAGTCTGTCAACATTATTTTAACAAGTTTAATTAATCTAGCAGCATGCAATGAGATGCTGTGTCCGTACCTTTTTTTTCCTATTACCTAGTTTTAACCAAAGAGTAGCAATGATATAAACTACTGTAAAATATCTGAGAAATCTAACCTGTGATAAGTACAGTTTGTAGAGTAACAGCTTCCAAAGTTTTCTGTCCTACTCATCACAACCAGAGCCATCTAAAATACTAACAGTAAGAACGCCAAAAAACATTAACTCGAAACACTCAAGACACAAGATGAGGGCTCATATGAAAATAAATCTGCAACATTACGGAAAAAAAAAAGGCTACTCTGAAGCTATCTCATTGCGATTTTGGATGAGAAGTGAAGCTATTGTCTCACCTTCCCAGTTTTCAGAGTCAATATTCTGGGTTAAGTCTGCTCTATATAAAACCAAACAAAGCCCTGCAAGGTGGCAAGTCCCAGGTCCTCCAAGAACCTGGCATCTAAATACAGTAAACTGAGTTGATGATGCTCACGAAGAAACACAAACTGACAGGCATAAGGAATACTGCTGCAAGGACAAAAATAACTATCCCACAGTCAGCCATCACAGAAAGTAAAGGGAATCTGTTACTTAGGAACAGAACCATATTTTGAATAATTAAAGCAATCACAAGATGTGGTAGCACTGTTTGTTATAGTGAGAGTGCAGACAGCTACGGTTTAGATATAAGAAGTGTTAGGGGAGAAAAAAATAGAAAAAGCAGTAACAAAATCTGGAAATCTAAAAGCAGACAAAACCAAAAAACTGATACATCTGATAGAACCCAGAACATTGCTAGTAGCAATGTCTTTATCAGCTTGTAGGAGTAGAAATGGCTTATATGCCTACTGAATAGCTTAGAGCCCTGGTCACCCCATGCAGAGCTGTGACTTCCATACATATATCCACATGTGTATTCCAGGGGTACAGAACTTCCCTCCAGCTCTGCTCCAATGCCTCTGAAATGGGCTCTCCTCCTGCTGAAGGACTGCACCAGCACCAATGCTATTCACATAGCATGGGTCATAGAAGGCTGCAGTGAAACTGCAGTCATCCAAATGCATGGAATCTCTCTGCAACTAACTTTAATAACTCGGAAAACAAAGTGCCCATCAGAAATTATCAAACTAAGAAAGAAACACAAAAATTGCCATATCATATGCAAGGTTCACCTCTGTGCTCATTCCCCTTTACTCTTCCATATTTTTAAAGCCTACAAAAGGGGAAATTCTAGAATGCTAGAGTTTCTGCCCAGCACCTAGAGACTAAGGCTGAATCTTCTCTGTATTCCCTCTGGCTTGAGCTAAAACTCACTAGCACTGCTAATAATAATAATAATAATAATAATAATAATAATAATAAATAAAATAAAATAAAAAAAAAAACCACCCTTTTTGGAATTACCAGGTTAGGTAATCAACATAAATGTAACCACAAGCTTCCCTAAAACAAAACACTCTACTTCTTCTAGAGCAAAGCCAGTTCATGTGTTAGTACATAAATAAGCCAATCACAGGTATATCTTAAACAACTACATCATTTACAAGAGCAGTTGCATTTTTTATTTCCACTCCCACAGAAAATTCACATCAAAGTTTTCCTCTTAAAGATGTTCTTATCAGGCAGGTTGCTGGACTGCATAGCAATAGACAGACAGAACACCTTCAAAGAACTTAGCAAAAAAAATTAAGATAAAGAAGTGACAAAATTTTCTTGATGTTTCTAATCCATATTTTCATCTCTTTCAAAGTTTTAGTCTGATTGCCCACTAGCATTTAAAGAGAAGGAAAGAAAAAGTAAATACATTTACTGGCCAATTAGTTCTGCAAGGAACTTGCAGTTTTATCTATGCAAGACCAGAGGTTACTTCCCCAAGGCTACATACTTGCACCAAACTTCACAAGTGAAGGGCAAAAGGCCTGGTCCCAGCATGGCTCTCCCACCCAGAGCCAGGCACGCAGAGCCATCAACACATCAACAGCCTGTCCACAGGACACAGGAGAGCTCTGATCTCCRCAAACACAAGTCCTTCCAGCTTCTCTGCTTAGCAGTGGAAAACGCAAAATTACATCTGAAAGCAGAGGCAGTAGATAGACTTAGGGTTGTGATACAAAACGTAACACTTCACAGGATTCCAGCTTAAGGTATTTTTATGCTCAGTGTGACACTGGAATATGCCATTACACTAACCACACAACTCTATGATGTTTTGCTGGGAACCATATTAAGGAACTGATGTGGCTTAAAACAACCAAACAAAAAAAAAACACATTGTTTTTCTTCTTCTTAAAATAAAAAGCCAAGTTACCATGCCAGATACCCAATCTGACTCACTCAGGCACCATTATATTACCCTAATATTTTAATATTGCTGCTGAATATTTCTGAATATTTGGTAATGTGCAAGTTGAACCACTGATTTAGCATTACCCATTGCCTTATATAGTGAACTGAAGGTTCAGTAGACAAGCAGGTAACTTCTCCAAGCCAATGAGCACTTCCTGACTAACTGAAGAGCTTCAGTGAGTTCAGGGCCACCATGAGAGTGCAGAGAACAACAACCCAGCATCAGGAAAGCAAAACAGTCAGAACAACCAGTCCCAAGGCTTTGGACCTTTCCAGCTTAGGAGTCCAGAAAAGAAATGATAAAAAAGGTTCTTCCCAAACTCAGGAAGTTGTGATGATACTAAAAGGACTTAGAGGTTACTTTAAAAGGTTTGTTTGTCTGAACAGAAGTGTGCTTATTTCAGCACTCCCTCTGCAAATAAAATGTTTGTGTACTTGCAAAACCCCTCTTCACTGCCTCCCAGGATCAGATCCACTTGCATACTTCAGTATCCCAGTTGAAGAGCATGATGCAAAAAATAACCTAGCAAGTCCACTAGCAAAAAATGCATGTGCAATTTCAGTCTGGTGCTATTTAAAAAGTATCCACAAATCTGAACAGCCCAACCTTGCCTGAGCATGGGCAGGCATCTCAAACACACAGGCCGTTCACCCCACTGCAGTCCAGCACACATGCACCCACCACGTGGGACACACACTGGCAGCACTGTGTCAAGCACAAAGCACAGCAGCCCCCCAAAACCATGGCAAGTAGAGGCAGAACTCATGCAAAAGGCACACGCACTGCTGGCAGCAGCAAATCCAGGCTTCCTCCTCCCAGCTGAGCGCCCTCAGCTAGCAACTATCCCCAGTTCCTGCTTGCTCTCCTGCACCCTTGACTCTGGTGCTGCTTCCTCAGCAGTGGTCCTGTCCAAAACAGAGAGGCCAAACTTGCTGTTTGATGATCTTCCTGGGACACTCGACTCTGACCCATTTGTCAGGGTCAGACAGGCTGCTGAATTAAAATTATACTACCTGAGTAAGCATAAATAAGCTACGATAGTCAAGGGGATCATCTTTCCTACYATCACCTTTCTTCTTCTCCACAATCTTTTAGGGAGAGAAAAGGATAACAGCACAGAAAGGCAACTCATGGAGCCAAGGAGACAAAGGATTCTCAGACTCTGTGTTCACACAAGATGAGATCTGAAAGAGCAGGAAAGTGGGGTCCCTGCCTTTCTATTTCCCACTTGCTGATTTAGGTGCTCTCTACTCAGCACGAGGACTGTTATGAAACCTGGACACCTCACACAGGTCTCATTCCACACCAAAGCCAAACGGCTAAAAGCCAGGCCTGGAGATGCACATCTTTGCCATGTTCAAAACACCCCCGTTGTTCCGAGCCTAAGCTCCAGGCTCTAGCTTCCACATGGCCCAAAGGTGCCCAGTGAGCAAGGCAGAGTTTTGGAGACCCCAGGAGTGAGCTTGCATTATGGGGCAGCACAGAAATAATCCTTGCAGGCAGCCTAGCCATGTGAGGCATCTGGGCACATGAATCCATCAAGTAAGGTGAATACGGCAGCCTCACAAGCATCCTACAAGAGGAATGGTATCAAGCATATGACAAAGACTCTCTCTTTTGCTCCTTCTCCATATGTTCATGGTGTGGTATGTATGTATGCACTTCTACGCTCTCTTTCAATGTTTCTTTTATTTCTCCCTCTCTCTCTCTTTAAAGAAAAAAGAAAAATTCCAACAACCCACTCTTTATGAGCAATTTCATCCTTTAACACAGTGGGTTTTGTGCAGGCCAAGTAGCATTTTTGGTAAAGAATATAATTGCAATTGCATGTTTCTAAGGTATTGTAAATAGCATGAAATTATTTTWAAATGTTATGAAAAAGTGCATTTGCAGTGTTCCTTTAAGTGTTTTAACAAAGCTTCAGTTTAAATTGCTTTATTCCAAAGCAATCGAAGATAGAGTACTTTCATAAGGACATCTTTATCTCCTTTCAAATGACTGTGATATATAGATACTTTCCAGAAAAAGAATGCACCAGAAAATATGCAACTTACTTTTTACTAGCTACAGGTATCTATCACCATCAGCTGACTATCTCTGAAGACTAGTAGCTCAAGCAAAACAGCATTATTAGCAGAGTTATGGTGGTGCCCAGAGACCTTAGACATGTTTAAGTTTGGTGCCATAAAAACATTCAGCACTGACAAGCCATTCTAGAGCCAAAGCAGCAGCCATTCCACAGAGTAACAGCAAAAACGAAGCTAAAATCATGCCATCTTCCAGGAAATACAGTATCACATACCTCCTTGTCACGCTCCTTGGGCAACAGAGATAAATAAAATAGATATTGGCCTAAACAAGCTGGTCAGAAGACAAATTCTCATCAGTCAGGGATGTAAGCTTGTCTACATTACAGGATCAGGAAGAACACTTTTAGTATATCATTTTAAGCCCATTTGGAAGAGCTTCTCTAACTTGCTGGGACACAGAGCTGCACAGAATTTCCTGATGTGAGAAGATCTACATAACATAAAATGCTTTTCAGCGGATGCCAGTGGAAGAGTTGCATATGACAATGTAAACACAATTGTATATTCCAGTAACACTTTCCCAGAGCTACACAGAAAGGAAGGTTACTCTTTCACTGCTGTTAAATGGACACCATACCAGAAAAGGGGGAAGTTTCAAAAACTTGTTAAAACCACTTTCACCTATAACATGTAATCCCAATGGTGCTTAACATACTGAAGATGTAAATTCATAAATCAGCCCCTTTCACCATCTCCCCTCACTCCCAATCTTACTCTGAAAAAGGAAAAACATAGTAGCAACGAGAAATAACTAAACTAAGAGAGAGAATATAATGTAATAAAAGTTCCTTTTCAGAAGCTCCACAGCGTTCACTGGAGAATAGAGCTCTACCAATCCAGGAGGGTCGCTCGTTGAGTGAGATTATGCTTTGAGATTTGTAGCTCACTGCACACATTGAGGGATTAGGTCTCAAGCTGTCTCACATAAGAGCAAATGTCATGAGCAAAGAACTGTACAGTAAAAGAAACCAAATGAAATCCAATGTACCAATGGTGGCAGGAGGAGGSAGGAGGGGTAGATCACCTGCTTTCTCCTTTCCATTACAGCATTTAAATATGAAGTTATCAGCACTGTAATATTAATTCAGTGTCCCTCTTAGACAACTTCTGGTCTCTTAAGAGGACAAGATGCAGCAACAAGTAGCAACCATCACAAAAAAAAAAAAGGGGGGGGGGCATTTTTTTTTTGAGGGAGAACATGGGAAGAGCCGGAAGAGCCTTGTGATACAGAATGCATTTTAGAATTTACAGGCTTTCGTCCAGCTCCAAAAGGAAACTGCACACCAGTGAGTGTCYCTGGACCTGCACAGACTGGCAATGGGAAATTCCACTTGGATCCCACAGGAYCATGATGTCATTAAATACCACGGCACTACTGAACCTGCAGCTCAGAACTTGCTCATTCTCCAGAGGAACAGAGGTTCCTTCTTCCACACTCCCTGCCGATGCTCCCTTGGCACCTGCRCTGCTCCAGCAGGGCAGCTAAACTCACTCCATGAGGATTGGCCCAGCAGGCTCTAGGAGTCCTCACCTGCTCCCTTCTTGTAATTCTGATCTTCCCTTTTGCTGGAGAAAGGGAAGAATGGCACTGCCTGGAACAAAAAGAGGGAACTCGGTCTGTTCCCAGACACATCCTATCCTATTGCTAGCACAAGGGAAGGAAATGGGCAAAGAGGCRCAATAAAGCAGGATGATGCACAGGAGGAGCACATGATAACTAAGTATGATAGCAAAATAACCAGTGTAGCATGATATCAACAGTACCTGACAGCTTCAGCATTATTTGATGTCATGTTTATTTAGAATCACACTGCTGTGCTCTTCATATTTCAACTACCGCTCATTCAGAGCCCCATGAATGTGCATGGCCCAGCACAGGTGCATCATTTCCACACACACAAGGAGGCCTATAGAGGCCATAGGTGTCAATCTTGCCCAGAACTCAGTGATTTCACTCAAGGTGGTGCATCTCTCAGGACTGAGGCCTTCAGTGGGAACCGTTTGATGAAAGAAACACCACAACATACAAGGAACCAGTGATGGGTGCCAGGAATTTAYGTTATCACAAGGTTTAGAGTCTTTAATGGTACAATGCTACAGCTTAAAGAATACCAAAAAATACCAGTGGATAGAGAACAGAAAGTTAAGCACACCAGATTTGTATAGCAAACTTTCTTTCCCTTGYATCAGAAACATCTCAAATATCATCATGTAAATAAAGGTATTGTCAGACAGCAGTATAATCCATGTTACCTTAATATTGATTTGTTTTCGACAACCAGACACTTGTCCTTCAAGTGACTTATGCATGTGCTTAAAATTAAGCATGCAAGTAAACACTCTAAACCCTGACATAAGGCTCATGCATTCACTTGAACAATTATTTTGTAGCTAGTAACTTTTAAGCAAGCAATATTTGTGTTATAACAGTTTGTTCATAAAACAATATTTTACATAAGTGACTTACAAATTTTAGCAAGAGAGGCAAGCAGTGTGTGCCCGATAGATAAAAGTTCATACATGCACAAAAACAAAAGAAATKAAAAGAGGGACCTACCACAGCACTTACAGATCTTATCCAACACCAGTACTGTGTGGTTCAATACAAGCACTGCAATTTATTCACATGCTACCCATACGAGAGCTGAAGTTTAATGGTGTATAAGGACTTCCATGTTAAGCCCACAACCTTCACAGAGATTGTGAGCTTTAAATCCCTTACCGAAATTATTCAAGTTTGGAATTTGCTTAAATGCAATTAAAAAAAAAACACACAAAACTAGAGCAGCATAAAAGCACAACAGCAGATCTGGTATATGAAGTCTCATTGAGAAATTGAGAAGCATCTCAGAACTTCTCACCAAAAATAAGGGTCTATTTTAGCAAGCAATAAACACTTTAAAAAGTAAGCCAAGGGACTCTGCACATGCACAACGCAGCTGCTCCAAGCAGCACCGTGGAGCAGGGCAGGTTACGCTCACAGGACAGGCACTTAACGCAACTCCAAAATACACAGTGGGTATTGAATGGGGGAGGGGAGACATTAACTATGTTACRTAACTGTTTTTCCTCTAGAAGTATCTGTCTCAAAGGCAGAAAAAAATAAGACGCCTGCATTGTTAAACACTCAGAAATTAACAAATAAAGCATGGCACGCTGTGTACAACCTCATTACTGCCATGTGCATGTATTGCCATCAAGACTTGGCAAAAAACCACTACCCATTTCTGGCACAAATTAGAGACTGAAATACTTATGACAATAATTTAACTACCRGTTGGATAAAAGTCTATTAGAGCATCATATCTATATTTTTTGTTGAAAATTTGTCCATATATAATTTATAATACAATCTCCACAAAATACTTTCACAGATGCAGAGAAGAAACTGATGTAGAAATATTAGGTAATAAAATGCTGAAATTTATGTGATACCAGCTTGCACTGATGACAGTTAAATGACACTGAAATCCAGATTTAAGATTCCATGGATAAAAGTTTTGYCCATTTCTGATACCTGAGTGCTTAACTATGCAGCCTTAAGTAGTATCTCATTTATTGTCATTTTTATTATAAACTGAATTCCTGGAGTCTGCTTAAAATGTCAACATTTGAAAACTCRCAAGTGAAGAGCAATTACATTCAATTCCACAGATTCATACACCTAAAAGGCTACAATTAAAAAATTAAAGGAAGCGGTCATGCARGATACTGGCAAGGAAAAGGGACTGAAGGAATTTTAGAAAAAAAAAATCATTTGACTCACCAGTCCATTGTTTGGCTGAGGTGAAAAAGGCAAACATTACTGAGATGCACCAGTGAGGAAGTTAGAACACAAATCAAGGCCCGCGCCTGCAAGCACAGGTGAGTAACTTAAGGCCCAGAAGCGATTTACGTGGCAAAGTTATTCAGATGTGTGCTTGCAGAACCCAAGCTCAGTGCTTACCAGGACAGAACAAAAACACCACTTGCACTTTGCCACTGACTCCAGTAAGAACAGGAATTTATCTGCACTTAACAGCAAGAATTTCACCTCAGAAAGACAAAAACCCTTTAGGTCTCACAAGGCAACTTAATAACTAATTCACTTCAACAGCTCCCAGTTCTACTTTTTAAATGGTATCTGAAACATCTTTCTCTTACATGTCCTTCAAATAGCTTTTTTATTTTATTCATTTTTTTACAAAAGTCTCTGGAAACATAATCAAATACTGCAACTAGAAGTCTCCCTCTGAAGCTCCCTGAGGGCAGTAAAGCTGCAGTACCAAGTGCTGTATCTCTCTGCCTTGCAATGCACCAAGGATGTTTACAACACCGGTGACAAACCATTATCTATTCTATTAGGTAACTTTCTGCCAAGCCTGAGGTGACCTGAAGCATACTGCACTTAACTCAGGTCCTTCACAGTCCACAGCTGACTTCTCCAGCACACTCTTCCAAAGCACTTGGTGATCCCAACGCTGTAATAAATCAAACTAAAAGGAAAAAGGACACCATGCACRTGTGTGGTATGAAGCAGGTGTGCACTCCTGATGGGACAACTACCAGGTACATGTATGTAACAACAAACGCAACATTTGAGGATCCTAGTGATGTGTGTTCAACATGGATTCTAGATTGGACATTATTGCCTAGGAGATGAAGGCAGAGGGATCACAAGGTCAGTGATTGGAAGACTTTCAAAAGTTCTTTAACAGTAGAGTTTGATGACATGTAACTGATCTGTATGCACTGATCAGAAAAAAAGGAGAGCTGAGATTTTTCAGAGAAAAAAGTATAAAGGATTTGGAGAGGATTGTTTCATACACTGCCTCATCCACTGCACCAGTGTACACTTCAGATAACCTAAGTTCATTGAGCAAAGTGTTGACAGGAGCAGCTGTCATGGGCTTGACTGAAATAAATAAATGTCAAACTTCAGAGAGACTTCCTGAGGGCATAAACACTGCGCTGTGCTGTTTGGGGAAGCTCTATTTCCTCACAGTTTCCTCAATGAAGTTTCATCACCGACTTCACCACAAGCAAGATAAAGGCCAATTTTTTGGTTAAAGTCTAGACATTCCAAAATGGGTTCTGGGGGCCAGGTAATATTTATTCAGTTATCCTTATTAAAAATAATAGTAAGCCCTGTCTATAGATGAAAAAGCCTAATACCATTTGAAATGCAAGCACCTCGTATCAGCGGTACTTCTGTTAAGTTCACTGTCATTTAGATGTGGAACACCCTACATTTTACAC
This sequence comes from Eudromia elegans, assembly GCA_003342815.1. NCBI lineage: Eukaryota > Metazoa > Chordata > Aves > Tinamiformes > Tinamidae > Eudromia > Eudromia elegans. Next base: position 1,057,849 of record PTEX01000200.1, on the reverse strand, counting down.
GGCCTTGCTCCAGCTGGGGAATATATTGGGCCGGGAGCTGAAAYTGATAGAAGCATTCCAGTTCACTCACTCATGCAAGATGAAGGTCTAGCCACCAGGCATCAACCTTACAAAGGAAACGGGAGAGGCGAAACCAGGAGGGAATCACAACCCAGAGCGGGAGTGTTCCCGAACCCTTCYGGAGAGCGGTTAGAAGCCTCCATAGAGGCAAGCAGCAGCGCAGGGCGCCGGGCCTGGCAGCACCTGCGCGGCCCGCGCTGCCTCCTGACCTCACGCCAAGGACTCGCGGCCTCCCCGGCCGAGGACGGCGCACGGGAGCGCTGCGGACGGCGGCGCCGAGCAGGCCGCCCCCGGGGCC